>JADRCD010167673.1:18534-28945 GCA_019843815.1 Montemys delectorum
AAACAAACAAACAAACAAACAAACAAACAAACAAACCCCAGGACTGGCCAGGCATGGTGGCGCATACCTTTAATTCCAGCACTGAATCAGCAGAGGCAGGCATATTTCTGAAAGTTTAAGGCCAGCCTGGTGTACACAGAGCATTCTAGGCCAGCCAAGGCTTTATAATTGAGAGCTAGTCTCAAACAATGGCCATAACCACCCAACAAAAAACCCCAAGGCCTGGGGATGTCATTCAGTGGTACAAAGCTTGCCTAGCATGCACATGCAAGGGCCTGGGTTTGATCCCTAGCATCCCCTACATGTGCTTACACAAAACAGAAGCTAGGAGTGTGAGTAAGTTATTTGAGATCAAAGTTTAAGAACAAGAGATGGGGCTGGTGAGGTGCTGAGCAGGGTAGGTGCTTTCTGCTATGCCTGATGACCTAGGCTTAATTCCTGGAACCCACGTGGTAAAAGGAGAGAACCAACTCACAAAAGTTGTTCTCTGACCCTATGCATGCACCGTGGCATGCACACACAGGAAATAAATTAAAATGCAATAAAAATCACTGGTGTATACTTTCCATTAATAGGCAATCATTATTACTAAAGAATCAAATTACTATTTTACTTCCAGTTTCTGAGTATAATTTTTTTCAAATGGTTGCTAGGTTATTGTGATTAGAATACTTAGACATAATAATACAAATGCTTTGTAGAGTTATGGAAGACCATATTTTTGATAAGCCTGTTTTGAGTTGAAAATATACACAGGACATGCACTTAATGTACCTGAAGATCCTAGGTGAGCAACACAGCAGGCGTAAACTGCTGGTCACTGACCCTGGTGGCTGTACAGGGCTGACTTCAAGCTGAGGCTGCCAGCACCCCACATCACAAGATAAAACCATAAAAGTGTAAGGGTGAAGAAAGCAACAGTGTACTCACATACATAAACAAACAAACAAACAAACAAACAAACACATAAATGTTAAAAAAAATTAGAGCCTTCCTCCCAAGTCTCCCCCTACCAAAATTTAAAATTTAAAGTATGGCTTAATTGAACATATCAACTTATCATAAAGCTGGAATCAGTCAAGCCATCAGAAATGGAAGACTGCTTGTCCAGGTTTTGTTTAAGTCAGCCATCCAAATGTGAACAACTCATTGCTTTGTGCTGCAATAAAGATCATGCTCAGGTTTTGCAGTTAGATGAACTTGAAGATTAGAGACCCGTGTCTCACTACTTCTCCATCTCATCTTCTCCTTTGCAATAAGTAATAGTCTCATCGTTTAGAGCTGCGGTAAAGATAAAATGAGCTGGCAGATAATAAAGCATTTAAGACAGTATGAAGTGGCTTGGTGGCTCACTGCTGCAGTCCCAGCACTTAAAAGACTGAGGCAGGGGATGACAAGTCCAAGGCCAACCTGAGCTATACCAAGTGAGATTGTATCTCAAAAGAAAATCAATTAAACTAATAAAAAGCTCAACAAACAACAATAAGAAACTAACAACCTTGTCACAAAAAACAAAAAACAAAAACAAAACAAAACAACCAACTCAAACCAAAAACTGTTCTACCATACAGGAAGTGCAATGAACCACACTGTACTAAAACCACAGCTCATCAGGCTGTTCCTCCCATAAATGGTCCCTGAAGTACCTTGGGGACCAGTTACAAAATCTTTGTAGTTCACTTTTTTACAGGAGTTACTGTGACCAGTGCCACTTCCCATGCTCCGTACCCGTGCCAGCATAAATGAGACCAGAGTCTCAAGAACACAGGACAGGGTTCCAAAACATATTTAAGAAAGGAGCACAAATGATAAAATCAGATTCCAAAATACAGATTCATCTGACCTACTAAGACAGCTGACATTGACCCGATATATGTAAGTGTGCAAACACTGAAAGGCATCTGTACATGGCTGTGATGACATATGGCGGTGACAGTGAAGTCAGTAAAAAAGCTTATGATTCCATAACACAGGTACATTTACATTTTACTTATGTGTACAGATGCACACCAATATATGCATGTATGTCCATGTGCTATCTCATATGTGTGAGGGACAGAGGACATGTCTTGGTGGTACTGAGCTCAGGGTATCAGGCTTGGTGACAAGCCTCTAACCACTGAGACATCTCACAGACCACCCACGTACATTTTAAGACTTGCACTTGGGAAAGGCGAGCACCAAATACAAGATGCTGCCTTTGCAGGGCGGTGGTGGTGCATGCCTTTAATCCCAGCACTTGGGAGGCAGAGGCAGGCGGATTTCTGAGTTCGAGGTCAGCCTGGTCTACAGAGTGAGTTCCAGGACAGCCAGGGCTACACAGAGAAACCCTGTCTCGAAAAACCAAAAGCCAAAACCCCAAACAAAAACAAAACAAAACAAAACAAAACAAAAAAAGGACGCTGCCTTGCTCTAATGGAAGAGGATAAAGTAGAAGAGGGTACACAGGAGAATTTGGCTCTATTGCCCCTCCTGTCTTTCTTCTTTTCCTCCTCCCTCTAAGACTGGGTCTCACTATCTCCTCTCATTTTTTTCTGAGACAGCATTTCATTTTGTTGCCTGGACCAGCCTCATGATCAATTCAATTCCTAGGTTCAAGCAATTCTCTTACGTCAGCAAGCAAAACTCAGTCATACTCCTCTATACCTGGCTCTCCCCAACTCTCCACTAACCTGGATGGTTCTACAAGAGAGTTTATTATTTTCCTGGAAATGGTGTTATATGTAAAGAGTGTGTAAGACTGGGTCTGGAAGGGTATAAAGGAAGCCACTATCTGGAGGTTTAGCTTGCCTGGTCTAAAAACACACTGCGTTGTGCACGTCAGTATCACTTGACTTTACCAAACAAGAATGTAGTAGCTTTATAATAAACTAAAATAAACTTTACAATATATATTAAATGCCTTCATTTTTCTATGACTATCTGATGAGAACAGGATCCCAGTACTACAACAGCAGGGGAAGACTGTTCTCATGAGATGGACCACAACAGACAGAATGTGGTATGTGGCTTACTCATTATAAGTCTCTTCAGTCTGGTCACGTCATGATAGGTATAGAAAAGCACGCAGTGAGATATTTCCCCATCTCTTCCAGCTCGACCGGATTCTTGGTAATAACCCTCCACAGATTTAGGAAGAGATGCATGAATCACAAATCGCACGTCAGGTTTGTCAATTCCCATTCCAAATGCAATCGTTGCACAGATAACCTGATATGAAAATAGAACCCTATTAGACTCATAATTCATTCCACAATAATTTAAAATAACTGGCAAACAGTATTTAGCATGACCAAGGTGAGATTTTCATATTGGTAACTTACGATTGTATTCAGACCCTGCTCAGGGTGGCAGGTTCTTTCTGTGGAGTAGGTATCACCATCAGAAGGGCCCTGAGTCAACTGCAAGCACCTTTGTGTGCTGATTGATTGTCCTCTGTTCCTGATAGGCATGTGTGGTGGGTGTTGCTTACAGAGCTATGGCATCCAAGTTAGGTGCAAAAGCAATGGCTTGGGCTCTAGGGCGGTCTCTAGCCCTCAGAGGTAACTGCTGCTAGTTCTTCCCAGACTCAGAAACAATCATGTTCTCATTTGCTGTAGTGCAGATGAGAACATCTTCAACATGTAACCAAGTGATCATATGCTAACTCATGTTATTCAACAGCTGATTTCAAGTAAAAGCTTATGCAATTTTAGCTATAGATAAAAGCCTAAGTTCCTCATACAGAAAGAAAACAAAATGACAAAAACAATAAAAACAAAACAGAACAAACAGAAAGGCCAAGGACTGTTCTCCTTGACCCATACAAATTATTCAGTGGGAGCTAGGCAACAGTTAGTTAATCTTTAGAAGCTTGACAAATTTGTTTTCAAGAGTATCTATTTTGAGCCGGGCAGTAGCCTTTAATCTCAGCACTTGGGAGGCAGAGGCAGGTGGATTTCTGAGTTCAAGGCCAGCCTGGTCTACAGAGTGAGTTCCAGGACAGCCAAGGCTACACAAAGAAACTCTGTCTCGAAAAACAAAAAACAAAAAACAAAACAAAAACAACAACAACAAAAAGAGTATCTATTTTGAGGCCTGAAGAGATGGAGCAGTTGTTAAGAGGGTGTCTTAGTCAGGGTTTCTATTCCTGCACAAACATGACCACCAAGCAAGCTGGGGAGGAAAGGGTTTATTTAGTTTACTTCCATATGGCTGTTGATCATCAGAGGAAGTCAGGACTGGAACTCAAGCAGGTCAGGAAGCAGGAGCTGACGCAGAGGCCATGGAGAGATGTTCCTTACTGGCTTGCTTCTCCTGGCTTGCTCAGCCTGCTCTCTTATAGAACCCAAGACTTCCAGCCCAGGGATGGCACCACCCACAAGGGGCCCTACCCCCTTGATCACTAATTGAGAAAATGCCCCACAGCTGGATCTCATGAAGGCACTTCCCCAACTGAAGCTCCCTTCTCTGTGATAACGCCAGCCTGTGTCAAGTTAACACACAAAACTAGCCAGTACAGAGGGTAAACTGCTCTTGTAGAGCACCTGAGTTCAGTTTCCAGCACCAAGGTGAGCAGCTCACAATTGCCTATAAACTCCAGGCGATGCAATGACCTCTTCTGGCTTCTGTGCGTACCCGCATACACATACGTAAGATTAAAAACAAAATGAGCTGGGCCTTGTAAGCAGCTTTATAACTAACTGCCTGTAACTCTATTCCTGGGGCAAAATCCAACATGTCTTCTGGACTGAGGATATTTGCATTCACGTGTGCACATCTCCCCCACCCCTGTATACACAATAAAAAATAAAAGTGTGTCAGTTGAAAATCTAGGACTTAATTTGATCAAGGCCAAAATACTGTATATTCAGGCAAAATTACATTATACAAATAAAGCTGTCTTTTTAGGCACTAAAAAATGACTTGCTATTGCGAGAATAGCATTACAAAAGTGACAGAAATATCTAGTAGTCACACTACAGCTAATGACATGATTTTGCCACTACGAGTAAAAGAGGCCCAGGGTCAGCAGATCAGTCTACCATTAGCACAGGAGGCACTGACTGGTTTGTGCTCAAGGTTACTCACATATCTAAACCTATGGCTTTTTGATTAAAAAGAAATGTCCGGGGCTGCAGAGATGGCTCTCTCAGAAGACCTGGGTTCAGCTCCAGTACCCACATGGCAGCTCACAACTATCTGTAACTCCTGTTCCAAACCATCTGACACCTTCATATAGACATATATAGTCAAAACACCAACATACTTAAAATTGAAAAAAAAAAAAAAGAAATGTTCCAGGTAAAAGAAAGCGTACTGCAGCCTCTAATGATGGAGAGCTGGCAAAGGCTGCAGAAATAAGAGATGCTGGCCCACAGTAGCTCTAAAGTGACTCAGGTAAGTGTGTGGCTGTGAAGCACACGGCATAGGCTATCCCAATCACTTCTGAAAGGTCTTCCTTTTGTTTTTATTTATGACAAGCTCAAACTCATGAGCCTCTGGCCTCAGCTTCTCAAGTGAGGGGATCACAGGCACAAGCTACCATGCTCACTTATCAACACTTATATAACTGGAGTTGAATTCTAACATCCTTATTTCTGCGTTGCTTTTAAACTTGAGGTTACATTCATTCTTTTTTATTTACTTTAAATTGTTTTATTGAGACAGGGTCTCTTTCTATGTAGTCCTGGCTGTCCTAGACCTTGCTATGGAGCCCAGCTGGTCCTTAAACTCACAGAAGAGCTGAGATTAAAGACGTGCCCACCACACCTGGCTCATATATGTACATTTTATATGCTAAAGACACAGTTTGTGCTGCTGTTTACCTTCTATTTACCCATGTGCACATACTTAGTTTCTGACACATTGTTAGCAATTTTTTTCTTCTCCAGTATGTTTGTTTTGTTTTTTTGAAACAGGGTTTCTCTGTGTAGCCCTAGCTGTCCTGGAACTCATTCTGTAGATCAGGCTGGCCTTGAACTTAGAAATCCACCTGCCTTTGCCTTCCAAGTGCTGGGATTAAAGGCGTGAGCCACCATAGCCTGGCTACTATATTTTTTTTAAACTTAGTTTTCCCATTGCTCAAGAGTGTATAAATAATAAAACATCAACCATAACCAGTATGTTCCACTTAACTTCTATTTAAAATAAAATTTATTGTGTGTATGCAGATGATGTTGTATTGTGTGTATTGTATGTATGTGGTGCATGCACATGAATCTACATGTCTACATCTCTGTGTGCTATGTGGTATACATTTGTGGTGCCTGCATGTTAGTATGTAGGTCTGTATGCCCATGTCTGTGCATACAGAGACCAGGGAAGAACAATGCTGCTCTTAGATCTCCTGGCTTGAGACACTGTCTTTCACTGATAAGGAAGCTTGCTAGGCGGGATGGCCAGTGGATCTGCCTGTCTCTGCTCCTGGTGCTGCCACGGGCATGCACAACCATGCATAGCTGTTCTTTTCCCCTCTCGAGTGCATGTATATATAGTGCTTGTGTGTACAGTCTTTTTGTTCATTCTTTACCTTATTTGCTGAGGCAGGGTCCCAGATTATCTCCATAGAATTAACTGATTAGACCTCTTGTCCTGGTGAGCCCATGTCCACCTTTCCAGCTCTATAATTAGAGGTGGGCCATTTATAAGGTTCTGGGGATCTGAACTCCAGTCTTTATGCTTGAATAGTGAGTAGTTTAACCATGGAACCATCTTTCCAGGCCCTTGATTGGTCAGATATTCACTACAAATCAAGCTGGTCTGGAACTCATGGCAAACTTCCTGACTCATAATCATATACCACCAGACCAAGCTCTATGTTGTATTCTATTTTACTCTATTTATTTAGTGTATATATGTGTGTGTGTGTGTATATATATATATATATATATATATATATGCATGTACCACACACACTATATGTATAAGGTCCAAGTGTAACTTGTGGGAATTGATGCTGTTCCTCCACCATGTGGGTCCCTGGGTCCAACTCAGGTGGTCACTTTTGGTAGTAAGCTCCTTTACCCACCGAGCCATCTCTCCAGCTCTGTATATTTTATTTTGGTATAAGAATCTAAACTGAGCCGGGCAGTGGTGGCACACGCCTTTAATCCCAGCACTTGGGAGGCAGAGGCAGGCAGATTTCTGGGTTCAAGGCCAGCCTAGTCTACAGAGTGAGTTCCAGGACAGCCAAGGCTACACAGAGAAACCCTGTCTCAAAAAAAAAAAACCAAAAAAAGAAAAAACGAGAGAATCTAAACTGAGTTTGGGAGTGGTGGTGCACATTTTTAATCCCAGCACTTGGAGGCAGAGGCAGGTGGATTTCTGATTTTGATGCCAGTCTGGTCTACAGGTGAGTTCTGGGACAGCCAGGGCTACACAGTAAGACCCTGTCTCAAAAAACAAACAAAACCAAACAAAACAGAATGTAAAATGATTTTTTTTAAACCAGGTAACCAACACCATAATTGAATAACTTTTTATCTTTAAAAATTACAATGGTAGCACATGCCTTGAATCCCAGTACTTGAGAGTCAGAGGAAGGCAGATAGATCTCTGTGAGTTCAGACAAGCCTGGTCTACATGGCAAGTTCTAGGACAGTCAAGACTACATAGAAAGACTCTGTTTCAAAACAAACAAACAAACAAACAAAATTATGCATGTTGTATGCATGTGTTGCAAACTCGGGTGCTGGAACTCGGGTGTGAGATTCCCTCATGCTGGAGTTACAAGTGGTTTTGAGTACCTATGTAGGTACTGGGAACTAAACTTGGGTCCTTTACAAGAGCAGCGAATGTTCTTAACCATTAAGCAACCCCTTTATCTTCCTTCCTCCCTCCCCCCTATCTCACTTACTCAAAAGGAAACAGCAAAGCCAGGCAGGAGGTGGAGGCAGGAGGGTTGCCTGGTTTCAATTACATAGCAAGAAACTGTTTCAAACAAAACCTGTATTATGTACATGCAAAACTCCTGATACACAATGGAAGGTCTGCAGACTTCTGCAAGCATCACCTGGCAGCTGTCCTGGTTGATCCACTTGTGCTGCACCTCATCTCTGGCAGAATCACTGAGGCCTGCATGGTAAGCCAGAGCAGCAAGACCTTCTCTCTGTAAGGTGTCGGCCATTGTGTCACATTCCCTCCTGGAGAGGCAGTAAATTATCCCCGAGTCATCTGCCACGAAGCCCAAAGAGAAGTGAGGAATCAGGATCTTTCACTTAAATAACAACACATTTACACATGTTCTTAGAAATACACAACCCTGTAGGTAGACCTTTAGAGCATTCTTATGATACAGGATGATCATGCGCAACAGTTCAAGCAAGGAATTCATGAACACAGAAAATAAGACTGGACTTGTAACTCTGTTCTTGTGAGGGTGCCCAGGACTAATCCTAGGCTGTCTCATACAGACTCAACAACGAGGAGATACCTTGATAAAAATTTTGTGGAAACAGAGTCAGGTAAAAACCCTTTGACTCAGTTTCCTTCCAGGAAAAGAACCTAAGAATAAAATGGTACAAGGAGTTATGGTCAAAGTTTTGGTACAAATGAAGCTCAATAGAAAACATATGAGGATAATTAAGATAAAGAACTATGAAATATATTATAACTATTAAAAGTGCTTTCTAAGTTTACGAATGCCATGAGAAAATGATGAAGATGTTGAAGATGGATCACATGAAAGCTGTTAGGAATGTCCGAGACTCATTTTAGCTAACAGAAGGAAAAGGCAAACACACTTGGGAGAAAACTAAAGCACTAAAGCAGGGGCTGTGTTACTCACACACTGAGATACACCAGAGAAAAAGACACCGACACCAAGAATAATAATGTAAGTGTGGAGGAGGTATACTTAATATATTTTTGTTAGGATTTATTGTTATCTAACAAAATGAGATTTCAGAATTATAATATTCCCCACAAATAGCAAGTTGGTGCTATCATAATGCAAAAAGAAAATGTTAACATACAATTTCATATATTCTTTTGTAGTACAGCGAATACAGAAAAGACCTTTTTAATCTACTACTTTTAGACATAATTATTTACACAACTGTACTCACAAGGGTGATGCTTTCTGATCCACTCTAGGCAATCAAATGCTACTTTTTTGGGCTTCTTTGGTAATACATAGTATTTCAGATTGTGTCTGTTAAAGCTCATGCTAAACCTAAAAGAAGACCCAAACATAAAATTTAATTATTATGAGAAAATGCAGTTGTATCCAATATCATCAACTGAATATTTTCACCCAAATGCTTCCCCCCAATGATATGGCATTAGGAGGTGGGGCCTTTGGGAAGTAATTAGGTGGGGAGGTAAAGTCACCAAGGAGATCAGGGTCCTTACTAAAACAGAGGAGCTGGAGAGATAGATTGGCTGTTAAGACCAGTTACTGCTCTATCAGAGGACTATAATTTGAAATCCAACACCTACATTGACATCTCAGAAATATCTGTAACCTCTAGCTCTAAAAAAAAAATTCAACATTCTCTTCTGGCTTTCATGGATATCCACACATATACAAAGATGTGTGCATACAGAGACATAGTTAAGTAAACATTAAAGAAAAAAATCAAAAAACAAAACCAAAATTATCCAAACAGAGACCTCACTGACCCTTCCTCCCTAGTACATGTGGCTCCAATGTGAATACCACCAAGTATAAAACAGGGAGAGGGACCCCACCAGACTAAGGATGAATTGGAATTTTGATCTTTTTTCAGAATCCAGAACCACACGAAATAAAGTTCTGTTGTCTGAGTCACCCAGTCTATGATACTGTTACAGCAGCTCAAACAAAGGCAGCATCTTCAAATATTAAATACTGATTTTTTTTTCCACCATGAAAACTTCATTAATAAGCTGTCTTATGTTGACCATTATCCCTGGCAGGTGACATAATGAAACACTGAAATGGACACTACATTAAGAATTAAAGATTAAAAAAAAAATGATGATGAAGAAGCATATCTACAGACTAGATGACAGAGATCTGGACTGTGGGGTTTTTTAAAAAAAAAAAAAAAAAAGGCAAATCAAGAGCACAGTCTCGGAGATGTGGACTGAAAGCAGAGGCAGGGGCTCAGTGGGTAGAGTGCTTGCTGTATAATTAGGAGGGCCTGAATCTGGATCCCTACCACCCATGCCAAGAGCTCTGTACAGTAGCATGCTCCAATAATATGGCAGGTGAATGAAGACAGGAGGATCCAAGGGACTCATCTGGCCAGCCAGGTGATTAGCAATTAGTCTAGCCTAACTGGTAAGCTCCAAGTTCATCAAGACACACTGTCTCAATTATAATTGAGAGAAAGACACCAGATGCTTACACCTGGCATATGTACACACTAGCATATCTCCCTCTCTATCCCTCTCCCTCTCTCTGTCTCTCTCTCTCTCTCTCTCTCTCTCTCTCTCTCTCTCTCTC
>JADRCD010167679.1:0-12026 GCA_019843815.1 Montemys delectorum
CCCCCCCCCCCACTCTCACCAGTAAGCCACAGCTGAGGAAAGTGGGAGGCCTTAGGATCTACCTCGCCAGTGGGGGGCAGCCCACCCTGAGTCCATGCTGTAGCCACCTGGCTGTTGGGCATCCAAATTAGCCTTCTGTTTTCCAAAGCTAACCTGTCTTCTGCAGTGTGTGGTGCCTTCGGTGTGTGTGGAGTTGGGTCAGGCGAAGCCCATCAGAACTTATTAAAGCTTCAGTTTCTAGAAAAGAGGTTTCAGGGTAGAGTCCTGACCATGGAGGCTGGAGCAGTAACATGGGCAGTCTACTTTTGAACAGAGATCCCCTCCAGAAGGGCTGAACTCATACTCTTGGGAGATGCTTCAGCTGTTGCTCCAGCTCTAAGCTCTGCTCTCAGTAGAGAAGCTTAGCTTTGGGTCCCCCAAGGATGTCTACCTTCTACATAAGTCCCCATTTGAAAGGAGACTTGTACAGCCAAGGACTACTACCTGAGGGGGCTTTTTGGAACCTGTGGGTTCAAAATTTCCCCTTCTTTCCTTTACCTCAGCATTTGTCTTAAGTGGGCATGGTAAAGTGCAAAGCCCCTTCATATGCAGGTTCTGTAACAATATGTACTAAGAAACCTGACGCCTCAGGCAGGAATAGCACAGTTACAGTCCCACTACGCATGACAGCCACAAGTTCCAGGCCAGCCAGGGGAAAGGGAAGGAGAGAGGGGGAGACAGAGGTGAAGGGAAGAAAAATAGAAAAGAAAGCCTGACCTGTGTATATTTGTTCCTTAGGCTGCCCAGAGGTCTGTGCGACTTGGTAAGTGTCTGGCTTTACAGTCCCATCTGGGTTAGTGAGTCCCCATCTGTCTCCAGCAGACCCAAGCCTGCAATCTGTTGTGTACAGATCGAAACATGGCACACAGTAAAACAAGCCTGGCCTCCAGGTCAGAGTAGCAGGGTAAACTGGGGTCAGACACAGAAAATCTGGTTTCCCTCTCTGTAATGTGGAAATAGTCGAGGAACAGCTTCTCAGGGCGGGTGTGACTTTGGGCTCAGGGAGCCTGGGAAGACTACACAGGGCCTGGCAGGCACCTGCACTGAGGATGTCACTCCAAGGTGTAAGATGAAAAATTCTACAAGTCCCCAAAGCCCCCCGCTGTGTACATGAATAGGGGAGCATGGCAGAGGGAGGCCACGTGGCTTCTGTCCATGAGATTCTGAAACTGGCCTGATGGCACACGATCCCAACTCCTCGGAGATTTGAGGCAGGAGGATTGCAAGTTGAAGGCCTAGATAGGCTACAGAATGTGTTCAAACCTGATCAATCTAGTGAGACCTCATAAATAAGAAGTAGGAATAGGATGTGGCTATTGCTTTTGCCTGGCATGCATACCACTCTGGGTTCATTTCCCTAGTACCAAGACACAAAGACTAGATAAGGGTCCCAGACAGACAGCGGGACACCTACCTCTCACTGGCTTTCGTGCATCTCATTTTTCAGCCCCTGTCTATCAGCGGTTACTGGAGAGGATGAAGCATTAGCAGGAAGGACTGAGGAGGAGAGCCCTGCAGCAGCTTCCTGCCAGTTTCTCTCAGTTTGCCAAAGAGACCATTGAATGTTTTTGAAACCAAATATCACACTTCAACATACATGGGCTGCACCATATTGAGATCTGAGCCTTGGATGGGTAGGAGAGGGGTTAAGGGGTGAAAGATTCCTTTTAGCTTTCGATCCCTCCAAATGTGGTTGTTAACCCACTGGATACACAGATCTGGCAGTCATGACTTGGCACCCACCTCCAGGAAGGACCTCTCTAAAGCATGGAATTCCCCGACTGTGCCAAGGGCCTGGATAAAGGGAGCTACAGCATCTTGGAGCTTACAAATGTGAATCAAGCAGTCCAGCATTCTGGAAACCCTTGGCATGGTTCTGTAAAGCTCTTGTACTGCTGGAGAAACGGCATCACTATAAGCTATGAGTTGAACTGTTTCTGTCAAATATGTCTTGTATCCACACAGGGTTTGGATGCTTCTATATGGCCCTGCCCAGGGAGAAAGGAAAGGGTATGAAGAACATGTAGAATCCAGATTCCCTGAGTGTGATGGAGCCATGGTGCATTTGTAATAATAAAACCAAAGAATCAAATACCTGCGTGTCAGCTGTGTACTGGGGATGGGTTCTGCTCCGTGGTGCCTGCAAGCTCCTTTGTCCCCGAAGTCCTCCCAAGAGCCGTTCAGTAAAGACCCCTGAGGGTGATAATTTGGAATAGTTTCAGCAAGTGGCCCTTGGATGCCCACACAGCTTATGACAATGTGAACCTAATCCCTGGTTGGAGTGTTTTCACCTAGTCCAGAGTCCCCAGTTTTCACATCCACCCTATACTGTACCCTCTTATTACCCTGAAACTCCTACCTTCTGGGAATGAGACGCCATCTTGGGTTGGACTTTTGAGAGCTTAGTCTGGCCAACGCAGGCTGTCATACAAAGGATGAGAGGAACACTCAGGGAAGGGAGAATATTGGCAAAAACAACAACAACAACAACAAAAGCCGAACTGAGGCTAGAACCCATCTCCTGGTTCCCAGAGACCAACACCGGACAAGAGAGCTAGTCTTCCCAGGCTCTGCCTCCTGGGCCAAGCCATTTGCAAGTCTCTCTCCTGCTCCCTCAACTGATGGCATCTAGACTGTGCTCAGCACTCTGGGGTCTGTGCTGTGTGGCTGTGGGAGCGGCTTAAAGTCAAAGGCCTTCTGTGTAATAGGTGGTGGCTTGCTCCCTGAGTGTTTGTGGATACAAGGGTAAGGTAAGACCTGGTCTATAGAGTTTGTACAGTGTTACATCCTTATCATGCCTTCTAGGATGCCCATGATCCCTGATCCATCCCTCACTTGGGTCTTTCCTAAAGGCAGCCTGCTTCCCTGGAGATTGGGACAGTTCCTCCCATCCATATCCTCCTCTGCTGCAGGAGCTCAACACACACACACACACACACACACACACACACACACACACACGTAGTTAAAGCATAGCACCAGTCAATTCTGGGACTAGGGTGATGGGCGAGGTGGTAAGGCTCCTTACACAGCTTTGAGTCTAGAGGAAGATAGCTATTATACCATCCCATTAAAATTGATCATCTAGGGGGATGGATAGATGGCTTTGCTTACAAGGGTGTGCTGCTCTTGAAAAGAAACTGAGTTGGGTTCCCAGCACTCAGACCCTGCAGTTCACAACCACTCCAGCTCCAGGGGGTCCTATGCCCTCTTCTGTCCTCAGTGGGCACATATACATACCCCCACATACATGCACCCAATTAATAAATTCTTTTTGTAAAACAAAACAAAACAAAACAAAACTCATTCCTCGTGTGTACATGTATCTTTTGAGAGTCACACACATTCATCTTAGGTCTTGGGGAACAGATGTATTTTGGTGGTCATGACACTTCCCTGTGGGTGGAGAAGAGAATGGTCACTCAGTTAATGATGGTGACAAATGAAAACATCGAAGCTTGGCACTGTACCTGTGTCCGGTAACAAAGGAACCTGAGGAAGTAGAGATGGCTTAGTCAGGGTTTCACTGCTGTGAACAGGTGCCATGACCAAGGCAACTCTTATAAGGACAACATTTAACTGGGGCTGGCTTACAGGTTCAGAGGTTCAGTCCATTATCATCCAGGCAGGAGCATGGCAGCATCCAGGCAGGCATGGTGCAGGAGGAGCTGAGAGTTCTACGTATTTATTGGAAGGCTGCTTTGAGGAAACTGACTTCCAGGCAGCTAGGGTGAGGGTCTTTCAGCCTATACTCACAGGGATACACCTACTCCAACAAGGCCACACCTACTCCAACAGGGCCACACCTTCTAATAGTGCCACTCCCTGGGCCAAGCATATACAAACCATCACAGGGGGTGAGAGGAATTGATAGCTTAGAACTGCCACTACATCCAGAAGAGGGAGGTCCCGAGAGGAGCTGAGATGACCGACTGCTGAGTGAAGGTTGGGGCTCTGCGCTTGAGGAGATAGTGTGTCAAGAGGTGACAGCCTCGTGTGTGTGTCTAAGTCCCACTGCTTTCCCTGATGAGCTCAGGCCTGCTCCTCTGGTGCCTGCAGTCCCCTGATCTGCCCTGTAACGACCATGCTCACACTGGATGTCAGGCCACTGTTCTTCACTCTGAGTACACACAATGCCCAAGACCCTGGCAAAACCAAAAGGGATGACTTCCCTAACTCTTAAAACCCTTTAAATTTTAAATAAAGCTCTGTGCTGAAGAGGTAGTCAGGAGTCTAGAACACTGGAGCTCTTACAGAGGACCTAGTTTGGGTTTCCAGCTCCTATGTGGTGGCTCGCAACTGTCTGTAATTCCAGTTCCATGGGGAATCTGGTGACCTCTGATGACCTCCATGGGCACCAGGACCACATGTGGTGTGCATACATACACGCAGGCGAAAAAACTTACACACAGAAAATAATAAAACAAATGTTTTAAAAATATTTAAAAGAAAACCTCCCCCAGGAGGATTCCTTAAAAATGCCAGATGCCAGCCTTGGTTTGAGGCTTTCCCCCACCTTTTCTCCGTTTTTACCTTCTCCACACCTCTGCCTCAATCCTTCCAGTGAGGGATTCGCTCTTCTCTAACTGTCCCTGGGGTCTTCCTGTGGTGGGGCTCAAGACCCCAGGCAGCCTCCCTTCGCAGCCCTCTGTGGGGATCTTAGATGGTGCCCCTTTAGCACACTGCCCATATGCTGGTTCTCCTAAAGGCTCCGGCTAAGCTTTAATGGTGCTGCCATCTGGAGGTCTCCTGGGGTCCAGAAGCCCTCTGGGGCTCTCCTGGGGTTGAGAAGCCCTCTAGGGCTCTCCTGGGGTTGAGTCCCATCCAAGAACAAGAACAGCCCAAACAGGTAAGAGGTTGCCTAGGTCTCACTTGAGTCCTGTCTCCTGAGCCTTAATCAAGAGAGAACAGACGATGAAGTGGGGGAGGTGGCTCTACCCCTTGTCGATGGCTTCTGGGATGACAGGCCCTTCTGAGACTACAAAGAGGAATGCAAAGGCCCTCACCATCTGAGGCCAGAAATTTCCAATGGTCAGGGACTGACTGCTTAAGTCTGGTCTCATTGGCCAACAGAGCGGCTGGCCTTTCTGTTGGCTGAAGACGGTCCACGCTGCGCCGAGCTGAAGGATTGCATGCATTCGCTCTCCTCCACAAGGCTGTGTCTGGAGAGCTGCAATGGGAATTTTCACCCACTGCTACAGAAATGGAAGATGAGGATGGAAAACCAGTATTGCACGTCTCAGCTCCAAAGCCCATGCTGTAGACTTCTCTGCTCTCTCTGCCCACTGGGCCAGGACTAGATGAAGCATGGGAGTCAACCCTGAGCAAGCAGGACATAGGCAAAGGGGAACCTGCTGTCCTGAGAGCACCTTTCCCCAGCAGGCTAGGCCTCTGCTACACATCCCTGACTATAATGTGTTGCCACACCACTGAGGGTCTGAGATTAGTGAGCAGCCACAGCCACAGCACCTAGCAACATACCCATGGGAGACGACAGAGGGAGGCACCTCTGTGTTGGCCCTGTAATCCAACAATGGGCTTTGAGTTGCTGCATGGAACAATGTGCTCAGGATTGTTTCTGAGCCAGGAAAGAAGGCCCTGGAATGAAGGATGGGCCCAGTGCCCCACCCGCAGAAGTCAAATGGGGCCGATTCAGGCCATCATGCCTGGCAAGGGCAGAGAGTTGCTCACTCCAGAGAGCCCAGAGAGACAATATAAAGACCAAATTGGGAGGGGACAGAATGGGGCCCTGGCATCACACACACAGACATGCATGAATGCATGTTCGTATACATACATACACACACACACACACACACACACACACACACACACAGACACACACAGACACACTCATGCATATGCACACACCAACACACACATGTACGCACACACACGCACTCACTCTCCGCTCACACCCACGCCACCCTAGGGCCCAAGAGACCTGAAACAGAACTTCAGACCTGACAACTGCACCCATCATTGGTGATGTAAGTGACCATCCTGTGACCGTCATGGAGTGGAAATGAACCAAACAAGGCAGGGTGCCTAGGTCTTGTGGTTACGAGCTTATTAACACTCCACACAGAAGGAGGGGAACACATCGCAGGACGGCTACCTGGAATTCGGCAATGCTCCCTCCTGTCCCTACCTCAAGCTGCACATGCTCTTGAGAGGTGCTGCTGTATATGAGAGGTGAGGGTTAACTAAGGTGGGGTTCCATGATGATCACTTCTCAGTGATACTACTACTTAGTCATCTCCTCCCTGCTCTTGTAAGGGATACCCCACAACATCCACCCTGCTGGGCCCTGGGGTGATTTGACTTTCTAACCCTGTAGAGGGGGTGGTTACCTACTTAAAGGGTTTTCACACATTCCCAGAACCCTCCCTGTCTTGCCTCCCACCCTCTCCTCTGAGTTTTATTTGCAGGAAGTTCTGAGATTTGAGAGCCGCAGAGAGGAAGGGCTTCCGAGATGATATGCCCTCAATTGTGTAGAAATGAGGTTTTTCATGAATAGATGGGAAACCCCTCTTCCTTCCAGTCAGTGGTGCCTGTGGGTCCCCACAGCTTCTTGAGATCAGCACTGAACTAACTGAGGTTCAAGGAAGCCGTGTGGGTGTGCCTGCAGCATCCCTGAGCTTTCGGGATGTAGGATGAGGGCAAAGGTCTACTGTTTCCGGCTGAGCGGAGGCACAGCTACTGTCCTAATGGGGAAGGAGAGATATCCAGGATGTTGGGTAAATCCTTTTGGTAATGAGATTACAGTTGTGTGCCTCCATTCTCAGTTTAAATGAGTTTCATATTGACTTGAATACTATAGATCACTCACTCACTTCACAAGTGGTGAGCAAGCTTTGGCCTAGCCGGTATACACAGCATGCATGCACACACACAAGTGAGAAGCTCATCACAACCCAGTATCTTCACTTGCAGCAGGAAAGAAAATCCACCTTCATCCTCAGTTGAGGTCATGGTATACCGAGAGTAGTAAGGGAACCCGAGGGACCCTGCAGAGCCCAGAGACATGGAAGACCTTGTCTGAGAACTCAGAGCTCTCTCAAGGTATACCAATTGGAAATTCTGGACAACTAGGTGATGTGAGGTCAGGTTAGAAGTAGCTTTTCTATTACATACTTGAGACTATCCTCTCACTGGAGAGTACATTTATCAATAGTCAACTGCCTTTCCTGGAGATCACAGAATTTATACCAGTGAATGATTTAAAGTAACATACCGTTTGTTATCTTTCTAAGCCAGATGTTTAACTTCAGAAAAGTACTTCAGGGGCTGGGGAAATGACATGAAAATCAATGATCCTCACTTCAAAATAAGAGCCCTGGGGGCTTAGCATACAGGAAGCAAAACAGACCTATTTCATTTCCGCAGAAACCAGGGCAAGAGGCAAAATAGCCATTACCACGATTTGGTGGAAAACAGAGGTTTTTATATATTTACAACTGCATTTTCCTGCTCCTCAAATTCCTCATTGGCTGAGTTCTTTGTTTGTATGTATGTATGTATGTATGTATGTATGTATGTATGCATGTATGATCTTTCCCTCTTGTCTAGCACAGTCCCCACTGCAAATTCTCCATTCTCCTGGCTCAACCTCCTACTCCCTTTTCTGATACAAGAGTTGAAATTGTATACCTGATGGTCTATAACTTTTCAATCCTAAGATAAACTAAAAAGTATCTAAGGCTACAAGCACCAGCTGCTAATGGAGACAGACAGCAGCTCAGTGCCTCCTGCTCTCCCAGAATTCCTTGCTGAGCTTTAAATGCCCATCCTATTGAAAACAGACCACAATGAGTTGGGGGGGGGATTGGTTTTTTGTTTTGTTTTGTTTTGTTTTTTGTTTTTTGTTTGTGTTTTTGTTTTGTTTTGTTTTTTACAATAGCTCAGTGGGTAAAGCACTTGCTAGCCAGTCATGAGGACCTGAGTTTGAATCCCCAGAGCCCAGATGAAAGGCGTGACACGACACAGGTGTCTGTAACCCCAGAGCTCCAGTAAGCAGATGGGAGGTGAAGAAACCAAATGCTTGCATGATGCTTAACCCAGCCTGTGCAGCAGAAAAACAAAAACGAACAAACAAAACCCACGGAAGCTCTGTTCTGAGAGGTGAAAGGTGAGACTCCCCACCCCCACCCCGCCTGCTCTCAGACTTTCAGCACACATCCTGTGGCCTAAGTGCCGCTCACTTTCAAATCGAATGTGTGCACACACATGCATATAGATCATTGGGGGAGGGCATGAATACTTTTAGTTATTGAAATACATAAAACAGAGTGCCTGTTGTTTGCAGTTTCGCTTGGCTCCCATCTGAGTTTGTTCTTCTGCTGTGGGAGCTGATTCCACCTCGAATTGTTTCCTTGTGCCATAAAGTCCTCACCAGCTCCCCACCCTCTGCTGTCTTACCTCTCACTCGCAGCCTGTCTCCTTGTCCCTTTGATCTGTAGA
Source organism: Montemys delectorum (assembly GCA_019843815.1). NCBI lineage: Eukaryota > Metazoa > Chordata > Mammalia > Rodentia > Muridae > Montemys > Montemys delectorum. The sequence goes on from JADRCD010167679.1 coordinate 8,503, forward strand.
GCTGTGGGTACATCTATAGCACACCACTTAAATTGGTGTTAATTTTGTATCTTTCAAAACATCGTATGGAGTTAGATCTCGTTGGAACTCTTTCTTTTTGAAGATAAGTTGGTTCTCCTCCTTTCTTTTTTACCAACTTTACACTTTCTTCTTGTAAATGTGTTAGAAAATATAGGAAGCAGAAAGAAAAAGTGAAATTATCTACCATTCTACCAGAGGCAGCCATGGTTAAATGATGTTAGGTTCTCCTTCTAAATTTGGGTTTTCAGGAAAATGTGTCTGTGTATAACATATTGTGTACCCTGCGAGGTATCAGAAACCCAGGACTTTGTGCAAGGCAAACAAACAGTGTACCATCAAGCTATGTCCCCAGCAGTCACCTTTCATTATTTGTGCTCAATTATGTTTCACAATAAAAATAAAAGTCATTACATAGGAAGAACTTTTGGCTGTTAATGATGGACCCCTGATGGCACCAGGGTGATCATCCGGCTGGACTAGATATTCTGGCCCACAAGTAGACAGTTGCTCCAGTTGGTGACATCAGGGTGAACTTTGAAAATGTTCCATGTCGAGTCACTGTAAAGGGTCACAAAGGAGAAAAGGGACATGGACAGACTGGAGTGAGAGTGAGCAGTCCCCAGCTGACAGCACTTGAGCACACTGACCCTCTGACCAACAGATACAAGGGACTTGTTCTACCACCAAGGCCAATTACCCTTGACAGGAACTATTCATTCCAGTCAGAGTCCTGTTGATGCTGTGGTCCATCGGAGAGACAGACCTTAAGTAGAGAATTCAACCAGCCCCCACTCGGAGAATTTCTACTTTACAGAGGGTGAGATAAGGAACAGGCCTTCTGTGAAGCAACTAGTGTAACTCCCCTGGGGGTTTGACTGCACAGAACGATGTTTCTCTAATATGGCCACTGTGGGACCTTGTTACAAGTGCAGATTTCTAGTTCCATCCTGTCAGATTATGCTGCAGATTCATTTGTATGAAGAAGCCAAAAAGAAAGAAAGAAGGAAAGAAAGGAAGGAAGGGAGGGAGGGAGGAAGGGGGAAGGGAAGGAGAGAGGGAGGAGGAACGAAGAAAGAAAGAAAGAAAGAAAGAAAGAAAGAAAGAAAGAAAGAAAGAGGAAGGAAGGAAAGAAAAGGGGACAGGAGGGAAGGAAAGGAAAGAAGAGAAGAGAAGAGAAGAGAAGAGAAGAGAAGAAAATAAGGAAGAGAAAGAGCTTTGGTGGTGGTGGTGGCACATGCCTTTAATCCCAGCAATCTGGAGGCAAAGGTATCTCTCTGTGAGTTCCAGGTTAGCCTGATCTACAGATAGGCCACATAGAGAAACCTGGCTCAAACAAACAAAAACAAACAAAGCCAAAACAAAAGATAAACAAACAAACAAACAAACCCAAAGCAACAGCCAGAAAACAAAGCAAAAACAAAAATCAAACAAAAAAATACCAAAGCTAAAATCAACCAACCACAAAGCCAAACCAAAACAACAAAACCAGGATCTTGTGTTGCATAGAAATAGGCTAAGCTGGACTTGAACTCTTCTTGGTACTCCTGCCTCTATTCCCTAAGCTCTAGAACTATAGGTTTGTGCCACTGCTCAGGGAGAGGAGGGGGAGGGGAGAAGATCTCAAAGAGAAACAAAAGCTTTCTTACCTCCCTTGGGCAAGAGTTTGGGTGCTAAAGTCCTATGCTACCATGGCCACAGGAGGGCGTCCCCGGTCCTTTTTCTCATTAAGATGAAAAATGGATTTCACAGATGGTGAGTGAGCTGGTTAGTTTCCACTGTCAACCTGGAGTTGCCTTGGAAGAGTTGGAAGAGTTGCCTCAATCACTTTGCCTGTGGCTGTATCTATGAGATGTTGTCTTAGCTGACAACTGGTGTGGGAGAGCCTAGCCACTATGGGTGGTACCATCCCTAGGCTCATGTGCCTGGGCTGTATAAGAAAGCTAGCTGAGCATGAATCAAGGGAGAGCAAGCCATAAACAGGGTCCCTCCACGGTCCCTGCTTTAGTTCCTGCCTCTAGGTTCTTGTCTTGAGCTCCTACCCTGATTCCCCTCAGTGACTGACTGCATCCTAGAAATAAACCCTTTCCTCTCCAAGTTGCTCTCCGTCCTGGTGTTTATCATAGTGACGGAAGAGCCATTAGAACCGTGAGCTTTACAGCAAGTGTACTATAGCTTCAGAGGTGGCAGCTGCTGCCCTGGAGTAAGAGTGGTGTGTTCCAAAGATGGTTTGCTGCCTGCTGAGGGCCGCACTGTCGGGAGTTAATAAGGATTGTCTGCCTTGAGGCATGGGTAGTGGCGAGTTGGACCCAGTCAGTCTGGTTGGTCCAACCTCTAGGGGTCTGAGTGCAGACTGTAAAAGAAACTGTCAGAAGAAATATCACAGAATCCCCAAACACTTGCTGCTTACAGCTAAGGACAAGAATGGAAGTCCCTATCCCTGAAGCTACCTTACCAGTTTCTATTTCCTGTTCTCATCACCACAATGCGCACAGCTCAGCATCTCTGAACATCTTCCAGATCTCTGGAAGAACAGTGTTAACCGCTGAGCCACCACTCCAAAGGCCTCCAGCTTAGCATCTTTAACACACTCTCCAGTTCGCTGCCTCTTAAAAGCTGGGATGACAAAGATTCTGAAGCCACCGCTTTGGGATGGAACCGAAGACTGTTGTTACGATTAACAGGTGACACTGACGTCACCGGTCCTTGGAGCCACAGGCCAGGGTCAAAGGCTCAGTGGGTTCAGAAAGTCTGTCCCAGGCATCCTCAAGAGTAGTCATGGGACTGACAGCACCCCTTAGAACTTGTTGAAAGCAAACTTTGGGGGCCCTAGCTCAGCCCTCTTGGATCAGAAATTTCCCATAGTTTCAGGAAACCCACTGAGATGCAGGAAGCCACTACCAGGGTTGGAGACACACATCAGCCAGGGTGGCAGCAAGGCCTGCAGAGAGAGGATGCTGGCTCTTTCCAGCCTTGTTCCCCGGGGGGGCCTAGTCTCAAGGAGCAGGAAGCAGACTAAGGTCTGCGAGCACATCTGGGAAGCCAGTATGAATTCTACTTCCTGATGAGGTCAGGGGTAGCTGCATGGGTATCATTATGTAAATAGGCAAAAAAGCAACATTCTTGGAGGGAAGCCCTTCTCTCTGTGATTGATTTTAACGAGCCGTGGCCCAGGCCAAGCCCCGGATGTCTAGCCCACCAACAGCTGCCACAGAGATAATAACACCTCTGAGTTGTTTGTTTTCCTCTCAATTTAATGTATCAGTTTCTGGAGTCTAAACACCGATTTCTGGAAAGCTTTGGGATTTCCCTAGACTGTGGAAACAGGAAAGCGGGTCTTTGAGAGGAAGGGGCAGGATTATCATCCTAACCGAGCACGCACACCTTCTTCCCCGCTTGCCTTGTGTGTTCCTCTCTCTTGTGTTTCTCAGTTTGAATCGATGGAGTCCAAGGAATTGGAAATCCCCCAGGGACTTCATGTTGATAGAGGAAAAAAAAAAAAAAAA
>JADRCD010167680.1:3554-48018 GCA_019843815.1 Montemys delectorum
AGAGAGAGAGAGAGAGAGAGAGAGAGAGAGAGAGAGAGAGAGAGAACCACTGGCGTGCATGCATTCTCTGCTCTTGACTGAAGACGGAATGTGACTAGCTGCCTTGACCTCCCCACAGTGCAGGCAGGCTGTAATCTGGAATGCTGAGCCACACAAACCCCTTTTTTTCTTAAGTGCTTTTGTTGGAGAATCTTATGACAGCAACAGGAAACGAAACTAAAACGTGGGAATACCACCACATCATCTAGGGGTAGTCACCGGCCCCCACTCTGGGAGAGGCCAGGCCCTGGCGACTGAGTCGGGCGGGTCCCAGCCACTCACGGTTATACAAGGTGATGATGTGAAGGCAATTGAGAAGCTGGCGCTTATACTCATGAATCCTTTTCACCTGGACGTCAAAGAGGGAGTTGGGGTTGATGTGGACTTTGTATTCCCTCTCGAGGTACGCCGAGAATTTCAACTTGTTTTCCTACAGATTGAGGAGGCAGAGGGCTCACCAGGGGTGCTTCAGCTTCCAAAAAATCCTAGTCTCACTGTTTCCCCCTCATATAGACCGGGAAAGCAGATGCTAGGAAGCTCGCCTGCTGCGACTTCCCTCAGCCCCTGCACCAAGGCAGACATTATTAATCATTGCCGACATTCTCTCCATGAGAGCAGATAGTTCCACCACTGACTGACGGCCTGGTAGGGGAGGTGGGCTCCAGTGGCTGCTCCTGACCCAGCCATCAGACCCCTTCCCGTCCTCTCCAGATGCAGGAGATGTCCTCCCTGAGGCAGGAGTCCCAGGTTGTGGGGCCTCCCCACCTGTTTCACTTTGGCCACATCGCGGATAAAGGCTTCATCATCCACATAAGAGAGGAGCTTGCGCAGCTGGTCCAGGTCTGAGATGTACTCCTCACCAATGCGCTGTGGGAAGACAGCTTTTAGCCAAGACCACCCCATCCTGGCCTCCGTCCACCAGGCTAACTAGACCCTTCCACCTTGGACTTCTCTTCCCAAAACCTCCTAGCCAGAGGAATGTGAATGTAACCATCTTTCCCCTGCACTAACACTGAGCCCTTCGGTGACTGCTCCACCTGACCCCGGCAGACCTCTTGATCTCTGCCCTTCCCTTCTGTTGGCATGACCTGGTCTAGCCTCCCCACCAAACCTTTGCCCCTTTTCGGTCTCCCTTCAGAGGTAACAACACATTCCTTTAGACTGTGAACTCCAGCAGGTTGGCCTCTAGATAGGTAGGTCCTCCACTAGCCAGAGGGCAAGCTTGTTCAAGTTAGAAAACAGTGCCTCTTCCTCCAAGTGGATGCCAGCCTTGGGAACATAGTACAGGATTGCAGTCCTGAGCTGGGGCCATTGTATAGGGAGCTACCCACTTGACTATCTTGTAGTGACCTCTATTAGTCCCGTCTCTCACCTCAGCAATGACCTCCGCCAGCCCAGGGTTACACAGAACCAGCCAGCGCCGAGGGGTGATGCCATTGGTCTTGTTCTGGAACTTGTGAGGCTCCAGCTCATAAAAGTCCTTGAAGCTGCAGGGTGGGATTGGGTGAGGGTCACCCCAAAACTCTGAAGCGCCTTTCTACCTGGCCCCTACTTTAGTTTTTTTTCCTGAAAGAGGCTTGGATGCAGGTGCTGACCTACGCAGGTAGGGGTGCTGTGTGTAAGAGGGGGTCATCTGGGACAGGATTGTACTGTTACGAAGCTAGTGTGGCCGGGCAGTGGTGGTGCACGCCTTTAATCCCAGCACTTGGGAGGCAGAGACAGGAGGATTTCTGATTTCGAGGCCAGCCTGGTCTACAGAGTGAGTTCCAGGACAGCCAGAGCTATACAGAGAAACCCTGTCTCAAAAAACAAAAAACAAAAAAACAAAAGCTAGTGTGTTCTAAGAATGGAAGAATGGGTCACCCGCCACCCATGAGGTGGGTGAGAGGGCTCAATGTTATGGTTGCTTGCTGCTAAGTCTGCCCTGAGTGATCAAACGGTGGAAGGTCACTCAAGGGAGAGGTCAGGGGAGAGGAAATCCTGGCTGGTATCAGGTGAAGGGGCGGGGCCTGTACGCGGTGTGGTAGAGCGGGACGTGTGGAGAGGCTTACATGGTTTTCTTGAGGATCTCCGAATGGATGCGAGCCACACCGTTAACTGCGTGTGATCCAGCAATGCACAGGTGTGCCATGTTGATGCGTTTCACCGCTCCTTCCTCCACGAGTGACATGCGTCGCAGCCTATCTACGTCCCCAGGAAATGCGGCGGCCACCCGCTGTGCTCCCCAAAGAGCCAAGAGCTAAGACCAGGATCCAGGATCCGGACCCAGGATAATTCTCCAGCCACGCCCCCTCAACCCCACACACTCAGCCCATAGGCTTCCTGACTTCAAGGCTGGGGGCCCCACTCCCACGCCGCCCCTGCTCACGTTAAGGAACCGCTGGTTGATCTCATAAATGATCTGCAAGTGGCGGGGCAGCAGTGTCTCCATGAGGTGCACTGGCCAGCGCTCCAGGGCTTCAGGCAGCACTGTGTGGTTGGTGTAGGCACAGGTCTTCACTGTCACGTCCCAGGCCTGGCATACAATGCAGGAAATCAGGACTGATGTTCTGTGCAGCGAACGGCTCCCCCAGGGCCCAGCTGGGTTTCAGCAAGCTCTCCGGTCCATAGTCCTTGTTCAGCCCATTGCTGACCTTCTTGCTCACACTAGGAAGGAGACCCTGGGACAGAGTGGCTCCTGTAGAAGCGAAGTGACTGATACCCACCTTGTCCCAGTCCAGTCGTTCCAGGTCCACCAGAATCCTCATCAGTTCAGGGATGGCCAAAGAGGGGTGTGTGTCATTGAGCTGGATGGCCACCTGTGGGAGAGGAGGGGCAAGTCAGGATGAGTTCCAGACAAAGGACTATCGTGGATGATCCTTGCCCCTTCAGAATCCCCAAAAGGCAGGATGAAGTTCTATGGCTGGGCTGGGACCAGGCATGGTGGCAGCTGGAGCAGTATCCCTGGTGCCTAAAGATCCTGAGCCGGGAAAGCCATCCCCCCATACACTCCCAGCCTCCACTCATCTGTGAAGTGAGGCTGGAAGGAGGAGGCCATGGGACTCAAGAGAGAGGGAGACAGAGGCCTTCAGGCCAGCATGCTACCTTATCAGGGAAGGCATCAAAGTTTGTGCGCACAGGATCACGGCTGCCAAACTTGGAGGACTTGAAGCGCCGGATGATGTCCTGGAGGGTGGCAGCCACCACGAAGTACTCCTGCTTCAGCCGCAGCTCCTTCCCTTCAAAGAACTAAGGTGCAAGGCAGAGTGCAGTTGAGATGGCAGGAGGGGCCCTAAACTACTGTGGGTGTGACCAGGAGAGCCCCTACCACACAATATCCCAGAGCCCTAAACTGCCCCCACCCTCTGGACCCAGAGGTCTTTGCCCCACCAAATAACTGTAACAGAGGGTATCAGAGGGACATAGATGAACGAGGAGTCCTGTGAGCGCTCCCCGGGAAAACAGTCCTCAGGAAATGTCATACTCCAGCCCCTCCCTCGGGACTCAAAGGACTTGATAGGACACACGGGGACAGTAATAAAGGCCTAGGACAGTCGCAAAAGTCCCCTAGCTCCCCTGTCCCTCCCCAGGAATTTGGGTTCCAGTCTCCAGTCTGAAGGGCAACGCACGTTATCATTGGGGTACAAAACACGTGAGATGTTCTCAGCCAGGTTTCGGTCCAGCACAGCCTGGATGTAGCCGCCGACGTTGACTAAGGGACAAAGTGGGTCAGGGTGAGGCTGGAGCTGGGCACGGGCCAAGCAGGGGTAACAAGGGCTGCCAGCTACCAGCAGGGGGACTCACAGTCCTTGAGGTTGAAGTCGTTAGGTGCCTTGGCCGACCAGAGGCGCATGGTGTTGACAACGTTGTTCCGATAGCCAGGCACAGGAGTGTCATAGGGCATGGCCAACACTACCTACGGGGGTACCCAAGTCAGAAGCTGGACAGGCTGCTGGAGTCCAGCCCTGAGTCTGGTTTGTGGGGCCTCCCCCTCCAAGAGCTGAAGTTCAAATCGCTGTCACTAAACTCCACCAATGCTCGAGGTAGACTACAATTCCCCACTCTGTAAGGCTTACTCGCTGGGTTCCCAGAAGCAAGTTGTGGAGCCTCTATGAGCCTCATCTATAAAAAGAAGCCAGGCCTGCTGGTACAGGCCTGGAATCCCAGCCACTGGAGACGCTAAGGCCAGAGGATCATAAGTTCAAGGCTTGCCTAGGTTACTGGGTGAGTTCAAGACCAGTCTGGGCAATGCAGTGAGGCCCTTGTCAAGTAAAAAATAAAAAGGGGGCTGGGTGGTGGTGGCGCATACCTTTAATCCCAGCACTTGGGAGGCAGAGGCAGGCGGATTTCTGAGTTCAAGGCCAGCCTGGTCTACAGAGTGAGTTCCAGGACAGCCAGGGCTACATAGAGAAACCCTGTCTCGAAAAACCCAAAAATAAAATAAAATAAAATAATAAAAAGGGGGCTGAGGATGTAGCTCAGTGGCACAATACTTGCCAAGCAGGTGCAAGGACCGCTCAGTCCTCAGTAAGTAATTACAGAAGGCCTCTCCAGCACCCCACAGGAAATCCCAACATCTGCCTCCTTAGACTGTTATGAAGATTATGGGAAGGGGGAGAGAGTGACAAAGGAAGAAGCCAAAGTGAGTCTCTGTTGGTAGCTGCTCCACAGCCTGGCCTGATCAAATGAGACCACACTGGACTCGAGAGAGGGCTGGGGGATCTTGGGTTCAGATGGAGATTACACAGGGTCAATTCTATCTTGAGGTCTTACATCTAAGTCACCACTGGGCTAGTTTAGCAGTAACCAATGCCAGCCAGCCCCACCTCCCATGATCTATAATACCGATTTGCTACACAGAACCGCCAGCTACCACAATGCCAGTGGGCACCTCCAGAGGAGTCTCTATATGAAGCCTCAGCTTGCCTCCCAGACACCAAGGGACACCCTTGATGGGGCAGAGGGGAATGCATGTGAGAGAGACGGAGGGACTGTCTGAACAGACAGCAGGTTGAAAGCCAGAGGGAACCAGGTCTGCAACTTTCCAGCCAGAGCTTACTGTGCCAGGCTGCCTGGGGCACCTGGCACGTGCAGCAGCAGCAGCAGCAGCTCTAACTGGGCCCAGGCCTAGAGCAAAGGGCAATAAACACCATTTCCAAAGGTCCAGGGTTTCCCATGCAGCCCTGGAGGAGACTGATAACTGCAGCCACACGTAGGAGGGTGCCACAGACTGGAGCATCCGGGTGGCCTTTCAGACTCCCTCAACTTGCTGTGTGGCTTTGAGCATGCCAGTGCCACCCAAGAGGCCCCATTTTCTTTCCTGCCTCTCTCTTGGGGCTGCTGCCTTCACTGGGTCCCCGACATGGATATGCAGAGATGACTACAGTCACTGCACTAAGTCTTATGTCCAGGAAAGGAGTGTCAGGGTGGCATGCTGCTGGAGGAGGGATACGGCATCCCTCCTTCCAGGGTTGAATTTTGCCTGCCCTCCTGGATGACCCTGGCTGGTATCTCCCTGCTCTGGCTGTGTGACTCCAGTAACTCTCTTGATCTTTCTGAGCCTCGGTGCCCTCCTTTGTAAAATGGCAGGGGGTTCAGTACCCGTCCACCTCTTTCCTGTGTCCTGTTTTCTCAGGGAGCTCCCCTCTTTTCTGCCTGTCCTTTAGTCCCCCCAGAACCTGTGGCCGTGTTCATCTTCACCTGTGTGTCCACCCACTTGGCACCCTGGCTGGTGTGCTCCACTCGACCATAGAAGTGCACAGGCAGCGTGAACTCTGGGCGGGCCTTCTCCCAGGGGTTGCCATAGCGAAGCCAGTCATCAGCTTCTTCCATCTAGAGGATTGGGGAGAACATTGATGACACGAACTCCAGATACTCACATACTGTGAGTAGTGGGTCAAGGTGGGTCTTCCACCAGGACACAGTATGTCCCAAGCATTCGACAGGGGTGGACCACAGGGGGTCACCAGGCTTTGAAGCAAGGGGCGGGTGGGAGAAAAGGATGTTTATCTGGGGAGCTGGGGTGAGTTCTGGACCTATCCAGAGATAGATGACCAAATGGGGAACCTCTCTATTGTGACTGAGCACCACAAGGTTGAGGTCTGGGTGGCTTACCTGCCAGCCCCCACAGATCTTCTGATTAAAAATCCCAAACTCATAGCGGATCCCGTAGCCATAGGCAGCCAGCCCCAGTGTAGCCATGGAGTCCAAGAAGCAAGCTAGGAGTACAGGGAAGTGAGCATCAGGGATTCAACGTAAGAAACTCCTCTGTCCCATCCCCACAAGCTACGTACTCACCTGCCAGGCGTCCCAGGCCCCCATTGCCCAACCCTGCATCCTCCTCGATCTCCTCCAGCTCCTCCATGTCCAAGCCCAGCTAAGGGAAGAGGTGGCAGCCATCAGGCCCAAGTGCCAGCATAAGAACCCCTCCCACCTTAAGTGCTTCCCCCACCTGGTAGGTGGCCTCATCACAGGCATTCTCCAAGGCCAGGTTCACCATGGTGTTCTGCAGTGTCCGGCCCATGTAGAACTCCAAAGACAGGTAGTAGATTCTCTGCCCAGAGACAGGCAAATGGGGAAGAGGGGTTAGGACCGCCCTACTGACATTCAGGCAGAAACAGCCGGGTCTGGACCTCTCACCCTCCTGCCCTACCGCCAGGCCCTAGCATGTCTCATCTGTCACCAGTTCTTTTCCGTCTACTCAGAGTAGCTATTTCAGACTTTGGGGCCCAACAGAAAAGAAAGGTGTTGGTTGCTGTATTCCTTTGAAATACCTTTCCATCTGGCTGTTTCCTCTTCTAGAGCATAAGGCTGGTCAGGCCTATCTCAGGGATTAAGGTGCTCTCGTGGGAAGTAGCAACCCCTTTGGAGGTACTGTAAAGCAGCTGTGAGTGCTCCCCAAGAAGATATTGCCAAGGCCCAAAGGAAAAAGTCATTTTCAAGGTCACATGGTGACTCAGGGCTAGAACTGCCTTCTGTCCGTGCAATGCTGTTCCCCCTCACCCCTAAGCCTCAGTCCGGAGATGAGCAGCAGCATGAAGATGGTGAAGGCACTGTCTCCCCATTTCCTGGGTCTCTCCCTGCCCCTCCCCCACTCCGGTTGTGGGGTGTTAGGTTCCTGACATTTACCAATGACCCTACCAGATACTTGATACCTGCCATGCCAGCTGCCCCAGCTTTGCCCTGCCTGTGGAACAAGCAGACTGCCATGCATACATTTGTTGACATGTCCTTCTATGCCAGGTCCAAATCGGGCCACAGGGGTATACATTTCCTGCCCGCCAGCAGCCCCTCCAACCATATCTAGCACATGTGTAGCCTGCCTACTCTGAGCACCCTTGGATCCCCCTCTTCAGTATTCTGTCTAGCACCCCTAGATCCTCTAACCCCAGGCTCCTAAAACAGCAATTTTGCTGTAGAAAACTTGGGCCTCAGGAAGGGGCTGCCACATGCTTGAGATGTCTCAGCTCTCTGCCAAGCCCTACTCCCTGCTAATTTCCCACTCAGGGTGTCCCCTCCTGTAGCACCTTGGGGTCCTTTTCGTAGTAATGCTGCTGTGTGCGGATCCAACGTCCCACGAGGTGGTCCCGGACAGTGTGGGCCAGTGCAAAATAGTAATCTCTCGGAGTGGCCACATTGCGATCCTTGACCAGGGTGAAATGGAGGTGGCGATTGAAGTTCTTCTTCAGCTCAGACACATTCTCCACACCGGCTAAGCCACGCACACTGATTTGCTTTCTCCTATCCTGATCTGAAAGAGGCCTGGACATGGCTGCGGGAGGGTGGGCCGAACTGGACAGATGAAGGCCTCCTTGATGCCTCCAACCAGGGAGTGGAGCTGCCCAGCTGTGAGGGGCTTTAAAGCCTGGCTCAGGGCAGCATGCCACGCCTCTCCGGACGTGGGAGGGTCTTGGCTGTGAAGCCCAGGGAGCTATTTTGGGGGCAAGTGGAGAGGAGAGGAGGGAGGAACAAGCGCCCCACAGCCCAGGGAGGGGCGTGTTCACAGCTGACCCACTTCTTCCAGGTTTCCTAAGCCTTCTGGGCTTGTCTACTGGCCCCTGGCTTTGGAGCAGGGGGACTAACTTGGAAGGCCTGAAGCTTTCCTAAAGCATTCTGGTGGCGACTTTGTTTAAAACATTATTCAATCTGGGCCCTTTCTTGAGCTACAGATGAAAGGTGGGATTGGATTGTGGACCCTCTTTAGAGAGACCAAAGGGTTGTCACAGGGGCAGGACACTTTTTCCTTTCCTCCGAGCAGCAGGGCTTGTGCGTGACATCTGCCTAGAGTACCACCACAGGGGCACAGTGAAGTGGCTATCAAGCTGGTCACAGCCACTTCTCACTTGGCTGGGACATGGTCCATGGCTGCACAAAGGAGGTTGTGAGCATGGGCAAGAGAACTATAAGCTGAGAATGAGTGTGTCCTAAACAGAGGTGCTGCTAGTCCAGAAGAGGCTGGCAGCTGTGAAGAGACCAAGCCCCTGGGTTGCAGGACTGCTGTGGGGGAGGATAGTTGCCTGAGGGAGAGAACCACTGCTTTCACCCCACCCCCACCAAAGCCCAGTGCCTCTGAGCTTCCCCCTGTTGCTGTCCTTCAAGGAGCTCTGAAGTGACCTTTTCCAGAGGGATAGTCGGGTTACAGGACAGCTTTGGCTGAGGCTGCAGCCTGAAGCAGGGGCTATTGGGAATTATAGTTCTATGGTCTCTGGGTGTGCATGCGAGAGCGAAAGAGAGAGAGAGAGAGAGAGAGAGAGGAGAGAGAGAGAGAGAGAGAGAGAGAGAGAGAGAGAGAGAGAGAGAGAGAGAGAGACAACAATCCCTAGGAGTTCATGACACAGGATAAACGAGGTGTCACAGGCCTGGAATGTCACTTAGGAAGCTGATACAGTAGGACCATAAGTTCAAGTCTTCTATAGTTTTTTTTTTCTTTTCTTTTTTTGTTTTTGTTTCAAGACAAGGTTTCTCTGGGTAGCCCTGGCTGTCACAAAGAACTGGAACTCACTCTGTAGACCAGGATGGCCTCGAACTTCAGAAATCCTCCTGCCTCTGCCTCCCAAGTGCTGGGATTAAAGGCGTGCGCCACCACTGCCTGGCTATTTAGTTTTCATTTTGTTTATGATATTTCAAGACAGAGTTTCTCTGCCTTGGTTGTCCTGAAACTTGCTCTGTAGACCAGGCTGGCCACCAACTCAGAGATCCAACTGCCTCTGCCTCTTAGGTGCTGGGATTAAGGGCATATGCCACCACATCTAGCAATCTCAAAATAGAGGGCTGGGATATAGCTCAACGTTAGAGTATTGCCTAGGCCCTGCACTCAATTTCTTTTTTTTCCTTGTCTTTTTTAAAAAGACGTATTTATTTTATGTAAGCACACTGTAGCTATCTATCTTCAGACACTTTCCTTTCTCTCTGGCCCCGCTCACTCCAGCCCAAAGATTTATTTACTTATTTTATGTAAGTACACTGTAGCAGACTTCAGACACCACAGAAGAGGGCATCAGATCTCATTACCGGTGGTTGTGAGCCACCGTGTGGTTGCTGGGATTTGAACTCAGGATCTTTGGAAGTGCACTCAGTGCTCTTAACCACTGAGCCATCGTTCAAGCCCCTGCACTCAATTTCTATCATCACAAAATCCAACAAACCAACCAACTCCTGGATAGTAGCAGGCAGGTGACTAGAGGCTTTCTCTCCTGTTCCCACCCAGGCTCTATAGTAGGCAGGTATTTCGTGTTAGTTCTGGGACTTCAGGAGCCTCTTCCGTCCCTTTTCTTCACTCACCTGTACAGCCTTCAGGCTCTCCCTTCTAGTCTCAGGCTGTCTCCATTTGCAGCTCATGTACTGACCACTATCTTGCTGCGCGTCCATAGGCTGGTTGTATTACTGGATTGAATTTTTTTTTCTATATTTATTTTATTTACTTTATGTGTATGAGTACACTGTAGTTGTACAGATGGCAGTGAGCTATCATGTGTGTGGCTGCTGGGAATTGAACTTAGGACCTCTGCCGCCCCGCTCGGCGTAATTCACTGTAGCTGTCTTCAGACACACCAGAAGAGGGTGTCAGATCTCATTACGGGTGGTTGTGAGCCACCATGTGGTTGCTGGGATCCGAACTCAGGACCTTCTGAAGAGTAGTCAGTGCTCTTACCCGCTGAGCCATCTCGCCAGCCCCCTGGATTGAATTTTGGGCTCCTTTATTAAACATAAACTCTTGAATAAAACACCTGCCTCATGAGCTGTTGCCTCCTAATTGGGGGCTGGGGGGAAGACAGACATTAGCTCCCGCTTCTTTGAGGGAACAGAACCTAGGTCCTCAGGCTAATTCAAAAGCTGGCTGTGCCTCTAAGGTAGTAGGCTGACTGAGGGGAAGAACTGGGTGTTCTACTCTGAAGGCCAAGAAGTTGGATAACTACAAGATGCTATTGAACTGGGCTCTGGGATAGCCAAGCAGTTTCTGAGAACTTTCTGCCCTCCAGCAGGTGGAGTTCTGGAGTCCCCAGGCTGCTCAAACTGTGTGACCTAACCTGCAAGCCACTCAGGTCTTTTCAGGCTAAGCTCTGACTGCCCCTACCATGGGCACAATGCTCACTTCCTGGAGCCAGGTTATCAAATATAGCAACCAGGAAGCAAACACAGATGGAGTGGGAATATAGCATGGACATTTTCTCCATAGATTTTTCAGTGACTAGAACTTTGTGTGTATTAGGCAAGTGCTCTACCACAGAGCTACGTCCCCAGCTTTAATTCCATTTTTAGTTTTGTTTTGTTTTTTCCATGTGTAAGAGGTTTAATTGAGCCGGGCAGTGGTGGCACACACCTTTAATCCCAGCACTTGGGAGGCAGAGACAGGCAGATTTCTGAGTTCGAGGCCAGCCTGGTCTACAGAGTGAGTTCCAGGACAGCCAGGACTACAAAAAAAAGAAAAAAATTTTTAAATTGTATTTACTATTGTGTGAGTGTGGGGTACACAAAGGACAATTTTGGCAAGTTGACCCTTTCCTTCTACCTTGGGTTCCACGAACCAAACTCAGGTAGTCATCAGGCTTATGCTTTTACCCAGTGAATCATCTTACCAGCCATGTTTTAGTCTTTCATAATTCTCATTTTTTTCAGATGTTAATTAGTATTATGTATAGTGGCTTTCATTGCATCATGCTCATATATATAATATATTTTGATCATCTTCACTCCCCATACCTCTTTTTTAATGGATCTCACTTCTGATTCTCAACTAGCCAGTCTGCTTCTGTTGTGTGTGTGTGGGTGTCTTAGTGAAAATCACTAGGGCACTAGGGCTGCTGGCTTATAAAAGCAAGGGTGAAAGGTCTTTACCAGAGCATGGACTTTTTTTTTTTAAGATTTATTTTTATGTATATGAGTACATCAGAAGAGCCAAAAGAAGGCATCAGATCTCATAGATGGTTGTGAGCTACCATATGGTGGCTAGGAATTTAACTCAGGACATCTGGAAAAGCAGTCGGTGTAATCACTGAGTCGTCTCTCCAGCCCCAAGCATGGGCATCCTTTTTGTTTTTTTTTGTTTTTTTTTTTGAGACAGGGTTTCTCTGTGTAGCCCTGGCTGTCCTGGAACTCACTCTGTAGACCAGGCTGGCCTCGAACTCAGAAATTCACCTGCCTCTGCCTGGGATTAAAGGTGCATGGGCATCTTAACAGTGTCTACACCACTGCAGAAAATGTCTATTCCCTCCCTCAGCAACCATCCAACTACCTATTTATCATTAGGGAAGACTAGGGCCTTGTTGAGTCTCATCCCCTTCCAAACCAGGATGTCGGCAAGACCAATCTTATGTAGGAAATCACTGTTGCTGGGGGCTCAAGACTGCCCTGATACCCCACTCTATCTTCCAGCTCCTATCTGTTCTACCACATCCTCTAAGCCTTGGGGTAATGTGAACACATCATTTATGACTGAGCATTCAAGTCCCTCACCCTCAGCATTTTGACCAGTAAGGAATATCTGCAGTTACCACTGTGCTCCCTTCCCTTCCATGCAAAACAAAGCCTCTGGGCTAGAGAGGTGGCCCAAGCAGGTAGAGCACTTGCTGCTCTTCCTGAGGACCCAAGTTTGGGTCCCAGAACTTGTCAGCAGCTCCTGTACTGCAGCTCCAGAAGATCCAATGCCCCCTTCTGTTATCCTGGGGCAGTTGCACAAGGCATACGTGTACACATACACAAAAGTAAACTTGCCGAGCATGGTAGCACACACCTTTAGTCCCAGAACTCAAGGCCATGCAGGTCTCTGTGAATTGAAGCTAACCTTAACATTAATCTATAGCCATAATTATTTAGAAGGCAATTTGATGAGACCATTCAGACAATTTCACTAAATCACAGCAGTTGTTTCCCAAGTAGGACCTAAATGCTCCTTAATCATGAGCATTTAACTAAGCTTACAGTACCATATGTGAATTTCTTCCTGTGGAGTCTCAAATTCCAAACAGTGGCTAATTACTTCCAAGAGACTTGTCCCTGTTGAAGGAGTGCACAGCTGCAACTCTTCTCTCATCAGCCTGCATAGTGCCTTCTAGCATTACAAGACAGGCTTGCTCTTCATTTGCAGCTTTTTGATGTCTTAGGGCCTCCCCAACTTTCTGTGGGCATGCTATAGATGAAGCATCCTGCTGTAGTATCATTTTCCACCCCGTTCCTAGGACCGGTCACACTGAAACTGGAGTTAGGATAGTGATCAGCAAACTCCAGCTATCTTGTATGTGCCAATTTCATACAGGTTCTTGGAATCTGCCTTCTGAGTGCTGGGATTAAAGGTGTGCACTACTACTGCCTGGCCATCACAGTGATTTTGTTTTGGCAGATTCCACTATGTAGGTCTGGCTGACCTGAACTAACTATACTCCAGCGGGCCTGGAAGCTGCAGGAATCCTCATGTCTCCTACCTCCCTAGCACTGTTATCAAACCTTTATTAGTTCTTAAGGATTTGCCTTATTTCGTGGCAACTTTTTCATAAAAGCTTGTTACTAATTTGTGCTGACCATGGTAGGTTTCTTAACAGCCTTGGTTGGCCTAAAACTTCAACCTGGTCTCAAATTCAAAGATCCCCCTGACTCTGCCTTTAAGTGCTGGAATTAAAGGGTGCACCCTTGCGCCTAGCCTTAGACCTACCACTTAGGTTCTGAGAATCCAGCACAGGCCCAGTCATGTGTCACTATCATTTCTGTTTTTGAGGCAAGGTTTCTCTGTAGCCTTGCCTGCCCTGGAGCTTGCTGCCAACCAACCTGCCTCTGCTTCCCAAGTGTCAGCACCCACCTCACCATCGTTGCGTGGTTTCCAGCCTCTGCTTCTACTGCCCCTCATTCTAAAGCTAGCTTGGGCTGTACTGTCTCCTGGAGGGGTAAGGTAGGCAGAGCTTCTCTTCATTCACCAACCATAGTTTGCTATCCATATTTCCAATTCACACTCCATTTCAACATAGCCCATCTTACCTTAAGTTCTCCGGCATGGGTGGGTCCTCAGGCCTGCTCCTGCCTCTCTCAGCCCAGCCCCACTACTCTGAGTACTCTTATCTGCATGCACATGTGCACACCAGAAGAGGGCATCAGATCACTCTATAGATGGCTGGGAGGCACAATGCTGGGAACAAACCTCTGGAAGAGCAGCCAGTGCCCTTAAAGGCTGAGCCACCTCTCCAGCCCCCACACCTCCTCTAATCCAACATGCAACCAACCAAGAGACCTGTAAATATGGCCTGACACACTTGCAGACCATATCATGTTACAAAGCCAAAGACTAGACAGCCCTGCCAAGTATTAAGGGCTACAGATACCCCAAACTTTATCCAGGGACTTTCTGCAGCCTCCATAGCAGAGCTCCCCCTTCCTTTATTCTACACACCCTATCTCTGCATAGACCCACAGTCTCAAAACATACCTTTTACCTTTTGTCCCTTACGGACATGAGTAATTTCCCAGAACCCTGAAAATACATCCAACCCAGACTAAGTTCAAGTTATGTCTAAGTTTCTAATTAGAAACCTGGCCTCCCTACCTGAACCAATGTTAAGTTACTGCAAAGTACTTGTCTTAGTCTCAGAAATAAACAGAGACTTCATGCTGTTTCTGCTTGGCCAGGTCCCTTGCCAAAGTCTGAGGAGGTAGGGATACTGCTGCCAGCATCAAAAACCGGCATCTAGTGAAGCATAACCCCGACGTAATAGGACTTTGTGTTTCCTAAGATGCCATAGGCCAAATGGGTATTTCCCACCTCCTAAAAACTGACACTATATGCATGGGTGCTTGTTATAGCTGGGCTTCAAACTTGCTCTTGGAAACTGTAACAAAGGCTGGCAACAGGGTGAGAGAGGGGCCATTAAGAGCACACAGGGAGGAGGGTAAGACCAGAGGATGGCTGAGCCATGGTTAAGTCATTTATTGATTTTACTTCTAAAACCCACACAGTGCCACTTTGCTGCTTCCAGAGCTTCAAAGAGCTAATTAACCGCCCAATGAGCCCACCAGGGAAACCAAGATTGTGAGGGAAAAAATGAGGTAAAGCCAAGGTCAAAGAGAGTGGCCAGGCCCTGCCCCCACACTGCAGGGTTAAGGACACAAGGAAAAACCTCTAGCTTAGGGCTTGGTTAGGAAACCTAGGGGTGGATAGTAACTGCAAGCAAGCTACTGGACAAGCCAGATCAGCAGGGCAGCTCTGCCCAGCCACAGCTGCATGAGCTGCCCAAAGCCGTGGCTCTTATAAAGGCAGAAGGGGTAATTTTCCTGGTGCCAACGGTACACTACCTACTACCCTAAATAGGAGAACTGCAGCAGACCCTTTGTAGAGGTGCCCACCTAGCACAGGGCACCACATTTCGTCCTCACCACTTCACTAGGCCTGCAGTGCTGGCAGGCTGAGAGCCACCAGCAGAGAAAGAAAGAAAAAAAAAAAAAAAGCCACTTGGCTGTTTTAATTTTAGCAGCTCTGTGCCTGACAAGCAGGATTAGTTAGCCTGACCTTTAGTGTTCATGCCTCCCCAGGTCCAAGTCCTGCAGCTAGTAGACACAAATTATTACTAGAGCTCATCAATATGGGGGTCGGAGCCCCAGGAAAAAGGCTATCAAAATGACAAAGATCTCTGAGATATGGAGTGAGCCTGGTTCCAAGTTCTATCAACTAGAAACTTTCTAGAAACTAGAAAAAGTGAGGGGCTGAAGCCATTCACACACAGGAGCTGGGGCCAGGTGCTAAAACAAGGTAGGTATGGGAAGTTTGGTGCTGCTGGTCAGGAAAAGGTGGTTTTAAAAGAAAAGAAACAGACCCGGAAAACCACACTGCTCTTTTATTCAATGGAACATTCCCCCCTTAGTGCAGTGTTGAATCAAACACAGAAAAAAGGCCCAGAGAAATTTCTGTAGATAAACCAGTGAAAAGAACGCGCATTACACATTATTGTCAACATAATCACTCCATGAAGAGGGAAGGGGCAAAGAAGCAGAACGAAGAACAAGGGGCACAAGCCCCAGACACTGCAAAACATCTGGACGTCTGGGGTCAAAAAAAAAAAAAAAGAAAGAAAGAAAGAAAAAGAAACAAAACATAAAGGGAAGCTTTCCAGGAAGGAGAGAAGCAAATGGGTTCTGAGGCAGCGTGGGTGATCAGAGCATGGGAAAGGCTCCAGGTTGGCCTATGGTGGCATGGGCTGTGCTTGTACTGCTGGCAGGAGTGCAGGAAGATGTGAATCGCACTGCCAGATTAATCCTATCGAGCAATGTCAGAATTATCAAGACTCCTTAAAAGATGTCAAAGATAAACCACCTATCTTTGAGTGTGGTTGAGGCCCTTCAACAATTAAAACCACAGGACCCCCACCACCACCACCACCAAGCCTGACATTAATAGTCAAAGCCTGTGCCTAAACCATTTGCCTCTCTCCTCTTGGGAGAAGAATGGAGACAAGGGGAAGGATCCTATCTGCAGCAGAAGACCGGGGAGAGCATCTCCTTGGACGGAGTCTGAAGAAAGGAAAAGATAAGGAAATAACAAAGGAAAAAGATAAAAATTAATAAAAATTTCACGATATGGAGCCAGCGTGTTCCGATTCCGTCCACAAAAATAACTCAGGCTGCTTTGCCGAACCATCCTGTCCACCAGGGGCGCTGCTGAGGCTGTCTGCCTGGAAGGGTCACCAATGGGCGCGGAAAGTCCTCACTCTCATGGCTCGGGCCATCGCTGCCGCGGGGAGGGATCCTGGCGGCCCGGTTTGGGGAAAGGCAAAGGGAGTTGGGTGAGGAGAGAAGACAAGAAGACACTCGATGCTACAGGGCGCCAGGAGAGCCCAAGCTGGCGTCCCTACTACCACCTGCCCGTTTTCCCAAGCGAGTCCAGTCACTTGGCCCAGCCCTGTGCGTGCACACACACACATGCGTGCACACACAATCACATGCGTGCATCCCAATGTCTGGCTCCATATGGTGAGGTTCGGCGTGTGTTTAAACGAGACCAACTTTCTATGTATATAATATATATTTTCTTAAAAAAACAAGTCTAGTTCTGTGGTGGAGGCGGTGGGGGAGCTGGAGGCATCCCGAAGGGCGGCATGCCCGCCACCCCCATGCCCATCATGGTGACAAAGTTAGAAGGGTCCATGGGAGGCGGAGGAGGAGGGGGTGGGGCATACATCATGCCGGCGGAACCAGGTGGCGGAGGCGGCGGAGGGGGAGGGGCCCCGGGCGGCAGAGGCGGCTGGACCCCGGGGGGCAGGGGCACCATAGTGGGGTTGCCTTGCATCTGAGGGGTTCCTGGAGAAGCTGCGGCAGCCGCCTGCTGCTGTTGCCATGGCGGGATGGACCCTGTGCCAGCGCTCGTGGTGGTAGTCGTCGTATCTGGGGTAGTAAAGAAGCCCAAGGTCACACGCGCGGGGGTACACCGCGGCTCTCTGCGGCTGCTGCCTTGGGACGGGGGACGAGGGGTGCCTGCTCCTTGCTTGGCATGCTGTACGGTGGTGGGGGGCGGGCGGGCGGGGCTGTCCTGGTGATGGGAGTGGAGGGGTGGGCAGGACTACCCTGGGGTCAGCCTCATGGTCTCTGGGCTTAACAAAGTAAGCCCTTTGTCACCAATGCCCCTGGAGGGGCTAAGGGGAAAGTTCCAGACACAAGAACCGGCTTTGATATCCCTCCGCCCAGCCGCCGCCACCACCGAACGGCACATTCAACCTCAAGCCCACAGCTGCTCTCCCCCCACTGGCCCCCTTCCCTTATTTCTGCAGTCTCTCAGGCCCAATCACAACCCCCTCCAGAACATGCATGCACCATCCCATTCTTGACTCCGCTCACAAGGCACGGCCAAACCAGCAGCTCATTCAGCAGCTTAGCCTGGACTTCTGGTGTTCTATCTACAACAGCAAGCTCCCCTCCAGGCCTCCCAAGTCTCTCCCAAACACAACCACACCAAACATCAGCTCTCCTCCCCAAGACAATCCTTTGGGCCAGGCAGCCCGGCTTTCAATCCCATTGCCCTTGCTGAGAGAATCAATGTCCTCACTGAAGGTGTCTCCAGCCCATGTGAAAAATTATGAAGTTCTTGTTCCTCTCAGCCCTAGCCCACATCCCACCCACCCCCACAAGCCTAAATATTCCACTCACTTTGCTGCCATGGCAAGGGGGTGCTGGAAGCCATACTGCTGCTGGGCGGAGGGGGTGGCGGAGGCTGCTGCTGCTGCTGCTGCCATGGAGGAAGAGGACCAGAGGGAGGAGGCGGGGGCTGCCCACTGGGAGGTGGCGGCGGCGGCGGCATCATGCCCATAGGCGGCGGCGGCATCATACCTGCAGACAATTAAGACCAGGGTTCTGGGCTTTAGAGACCAGGATCCTGGGCTAGAAGCCCTAGTTGCTCTCAGCCCTATACAAGAGCTCCCAAGTAAGTAGCATTACCTTTTCCTTGATGCAGGCGATAGACCCCAGAGCCCACAGGCGTACTTCCCAGGTACTGATCTTGATGGAAGGAAAGAGCAGGGACTTAGCAGGACATTTGAACGGGCCAGGCATGACACCCCCCAACAGCTTTCTCAGTTTTTTGAGTCATTAACCTTCCAGAAGTTCATAGGTCTCCCTGTACAGATCTTCTATAAGCTTAGACCTCAGCATGATTCACAGTATTAGCTAGCCAATTAGTACTGTATGTAGCTCACACTACTTATTGTGAACCTACTTTCACCTCCCAAACCCCAAGGTTTCTGGTCTGACACTTACTTACCCATTGGAGGAGGGCCATGGTGCCCAGGTGGGTGGGGGCCCTGGTTCATTGGTGGTGGTGGTGGCTGCATCCAAGGTGGTGGTGGTCCATTTGGGTTGTGCTGCATGGGATGCCCACCATGCCCACCTGTCAGGCTGGGTAATGGGTGCGGGAAGCTGTGGGGGCCACCTCCAGGCCCACCAGGACCACCTCCATGCATGCCATGGTAAGGCCGATTCTCTGAAGGACCAGAATTCATCCAGGGTGGGCGACTCTGAGTTGTAGACATAAGAGACTACATGAGAGCATTTCCTGCCAATGTCCGTGCCTGCTCCCCCTGGTGGCAACATTGTTCTTCTGACTATGTCAAGAGGACCAAGAACACATGGACAGGGTCCTCCCAAAGTGAGAGACCCCACAAAGGCCAGACATCCCAGAAAAACAATGTTGCCAGCTACATCCTCCTCTAAGCTTTACCCCAAACCCTTGGCCATAGCTCTGTATCTCTGCAGAAGAGAATAGGGGAGCTAGACCAAAGAATTGTCCCAGGGCTCACCGGTGGTGGTGGGTTGCTGGCAGGAGCAGCAGGTCTTGGTGCGCTGGCCAGAGGTGTGGTGGCAGGCCCAGAGGTGGAGCCCACAGATGCAGGGACAGGAGCTTCCCCTAGCTCAGCCATAAGGGATAAATATTCTTTATCCATCCGCGCTTTATCCTGAGCTGATTGAGGGTCACCAGGCCTAAAGTAGAGTCAGAAACACAAAGAAGAAAATACTCAACAGAGCTCTAATCCAGTCAAGTGTGACCCCCTTCTCTAATACTTTTTTTTTTTTTTTTGACTTTTCGAGACAGGGTTTTTCTCTGTGTAGCCCTGGCTGTCCTGTAACTCACTCTGTAAACCAGGCTGGCCTCAAACTCAGAAGTCCGCCTCTCAAGTGCTAGGACTAAAGCGTGCGCCACCACTGTCCGGCCCTTTTCTAATACTTTACTGGAAATAGTTATTCTGTGTCCATCCTATGTTTATTTTTATCACTTCTAGTCACAGCAGAGGCCTTGGATTAAAGATTCCAGCAACCAACCATTGTACAAGATCCTTATCTCTCTTTTTAAAATATTTATCTTTATGCATGAGTATACTATAACTGTCTTCAGACACACCAGAAGTGGGCATCAGATCCCATTACAGATGGTTGTGAGCCACTATGTGGTTGCTGGGAATTGAACTCAGGACCTCTGGAAAAGCAGTCAGTGCTCTTAACTGCTGAGCCATCTCTCTAGCCCCTGATCCTCATCTCTCTTACGTTTTATCAAATCCTATCTCTATGGGGCTGAAGAGATGGCACTTATTGTTCTTATAAAGAATATGGGTTCAATTTCCCCATGCCCACATGGCAGCTCACAACCATCTGTAACTCCAGGTCTAGGGGATCTCAAGTTATAACCTCCACAGGAATCAGGCATGCACAGAGTACAGATATACTTGTAGGTAAAACACTCAATGAATATAACTATAGTATCTTATGAAAACAAAAAACAAAAAAACCACCAAACCTAGTCTTAAACTTAAGCAGTTTAGGTAAATTAGTAATGCATCCAATGGAAACATTTATAGCTAGAGTATACATTTCTGGACAAGACAACAAAAGACAACACCAGGAGGCATGACACATTTGTCATCTTCTTGAGTTTTAACTCACATCACCCAGATACATCCAGAGGATGCTGTTCTGGTACATGAGATGAGCCATGTATGAGTCAGTATAAAGAAGAAAGATCCTGAATACCAGTGGCTACTGAAGAGCCACTTCAACAGTCAGGCCTCACCTCTGAAATTTGCAATCAGAAGCAATGTGACCAGCTCCTCCACACTTGGTACACACAGTAGTATTGGTAATGCTGCGTGTCTCTGAGCTCTGCCAGGGTCTTAAGATCCTGTTAAGGTAGAGAAATCAATTAAAACACGTGTAGAGACCACCTTCCCACTTCATCATGTTTCTATGAAGTCTTCTCAACGTTATCACTAACCTATTATCATCTTCTCGTAGAGTGCCATTCAAGCGGGCCAACTCTCGAAGCTGCATTTTTCGTAGGTCATTCTGGTCCTCTGGGGTCTCAATACCCTGCTTCAGGATGTTTCTGATCTATTAAGATGCAGCAGAAGTTAGTTGTCAAAGTACTTTGGGCCATCACCTAGGTTTCTAGCAAGCGGTCTCCTCCTGGGCTCATCACACACCTGTTCTACTGCCTTTTTGACATTCTCCATTGTATTGGCAGTGACTAGAGCATGAAGAGGCTCATCTTCCCCTGGCAACATCTGACCATCTTTACGTCCAACCTTCCCTTCTTTCACTGATCCTTTCCCCCGTATCATGATCTTGGCGTTGCATTCTTTCTCAATGTTCTTCAGGGTGTTCCCTCTATCAAAGGCAGAAAAGATGGGTTTATACAACCGGTGCAAACTCCTATTTCAGTAAAAAAGCTGGGCTAAGTAGGCATTAGTGGGAAACTACAAAATGCAGAGCATGGGATCCCCTAACCAAGGACTCTCGTTCAGAGTTCTTGTTTTGTCTTTTTTGAGACAGGGTTTCTCTGTGTATCCCTGGCTGTCCTGGAACTCACTCTGTACACCAGGCTGGCCTTGAACTCAGAAATCTGCCTGCCTCTGCCTCCCAAGTGCTGGGATTAAAGGCGTGCTCCACCGCCCGGCTTGTTCAGAGTTCTACACTAAGGTCAGCTGTAACATCTCAGGATTTTACTTCGATATCGAAAAGAGGGCGGGGCAGCACTTGACCCAAATCAAGTTCAATCATAATTCAGCCAAAACAAATGCCACACCAAACTGTACAATAAAACCCAAATACAATCAAAACCTAAAACCTTGAAGTTTTGGGTGCCATAGAATAGCATTTACTCACCTGGGCCCAATTAGGAGCCCCACAAAATTGATTTCTGGATATTCGTCTTGGGGAATCATTACTTTATCACTCACACGTGTTGCTGGAGGCCTAAAGAAGAAAAGACATCACCATCTATTTCTGGGAGGTGGCACACATAACTCAAGCTCTTTTTTAACTTATTAAGAGAGTACATACTATGTGAGAATTAAGAATAATTTAGGCAAAATGAGTGGGTACACCAGAATTGTCCCAGCAGGTCATACAAACTCAATGTGTCCTTGTAATGTGTTCTCTGCTTACTTGTAATCTGCAGGTGGTTTAAAGTCTGGGTTGAGAGCAACCATCTCCGTAATGAGAGTGTGCCGCTCCTCTTCAAGCTTTTTGCGGGTACGGAACTCTCGAGTGTTAAGTCGCTTCCCCTCGCTGTTGTAGATCGGTTCAGGGGAAGGGGACCTGTGGGAGACAAATCCCCATTACTGTTCTGACCCCCCACTCACCTTGCTCCCATATGGACTATAACAAGTCTCCCCAGCCCCTCTGCCTCTCAGATCCTAACAACATTCTTCGGAGGAACCGACCATAACGTGTGCTATTCAAGATCGTGTGGAATGAGGAGATGGCATCTGACTTAACATTAAGCAAACTGAGGTGTATGTGAGAAAGGGAAAAATGCTCTTACTTCTAAGTGACCAGGGAAGGGTGTATTAAATTGAAACCTCTGGACCACAAGTAGCAAGAACAGGATCATCCTCTGGAGGCTTCTTGCCAAATGACTCTTTCATTTGAAAAAATATGTAATAACCAAACTTGATTAACCATAGAAACCCAAGTTTAGGTGACCTGTGCCTATCAGGAAGAGCATCTGTACCCCCTGCCACATAGTGAACACAAAGCAGCTGGGACTCAAGCTACAGTAGCTACTTGGCCCCCACAATGGAGAGAAATGGTGCAAGGCTTCGTCTCTGCTTTTCCTTCAATGGCCTGGCTGGCAGTTCGAGGTGGGGAGTCTGAGTAGAGAAAACCGTTAAAGTGCTAACACAGCCTCTACCAAGAGGCTGCAAATGCAGATTTGGTCAAACACTTGTCTAAGGTCTGAACCTGCCAACAGCAAGGGGGAAGGAACTACAATTCTCCACCAGAGTTTACAAGTCCAGAAAGCAGAAATTTCTCTCTCATTTTTAAGGAGTAAAATGCTGATGTTATAAGCAAAAAATAATAAAAAATATGTATATATATATATATAGATATAGTAATGATAAAATGGTCAGTTTACCACAGCTAGACTTTTGCGGTAACAAAAAAGAGAAGTTACACTCCTAGAACTGAGTTAAGATTACAAAAAGGACATAGGCTTGATACTCTGCATGAAAACTTAGTAGCAGCTGCAAGAAGGGAAGAGACCATGTGGATCAGGTTATTTTAAAAAACATCCTGAAAAGAGTCCCGACTCCTACACCCTTGGCTTAGTTGAGAGAACTGTGCCTAGTTGGAGAGCAAGAACTGAACTCGGCTGCTCCCACTGTCTTCAGCCTAAAGGGAACCATGTCATACCAGGTTACACACACGATGGAATAAAAGGTCAGGTTTGTTCGTGGCTAATGACGACTAAATGACACCTCCGTTTCTAATATCTGTATGAACTGTTAGCACAATCCAGTCATAGTGAATACAAACAAACATCCCCAACTCATTAGACTGTCATCTTACACATTTAAATCTATAACAGATTTTTAAACATTTTAACTGTGCAAGTTAAGCAACATCAAAATAGCATAAAGTGGCTTAATTTTGAAATACACCTTCTTAAGAAATCATCTTATTAAGGTAAGAAACTCATGTATTTCCCTCCAACCTGGGCTTAAAAAGCAAAAGCAATCAGGCATTAGGGCCTCTTTCAAAATTGAGTATATACAGGGAGGAAAAACTCTGCCCTGGTTTTACTCATTTCTAGCATATCCACCCCATTGCTATCTAGAATAGAGTGTTTCTGGCTAATTACCAAACTGTGCAAGAACCAAACTGGCCTTTTAAAGGCTTCATAACCATTTAACCTCTTCCCAAACTGTGGAAGTGAAAAGCAAAAGCTAGCAATCTAGAGGTTAGACTGGCCGGACTTCTTCACCTAGAAGAGGCATCAGAGACATCAACTGCACTCTAATCCCAGTTTTCCAGGAAGCAAACAAGGTTTGTTAAAAACTCAACCTTTGGAGGAATTGCCTGGTAACCTGTAGACATACCATTAAAGGGGAAAGGCCAAAAAGGCACTAAACAGTTGTGGTCTATAACCTATAACATCAATCTTTAAAAAATTAAAAAATAAAAATCTTCAAATCAAAAAAGAAATATAAAATTTTCAACCAAAATCTGTATGTAAAAATATAACAAACTTGATAAGCAAAAGAAAGTCAATAATGGAGAAATCATTACGTTCATTTGTTTCATGGTAAGGGGCAGAAGAACTGCGTGTGACCAGGATAACAAAAGCCAGAAACACCTTCAAAGCAATCTTTTCAACTATGCTACATGCACTAAGAAAGATTTCAGTGGAAGCTTATTGTCTATTAAGTGACAGACTTTAGCTGTTCAAAGACTTATCAGCCAATAAAATTCCACTTAAAGCATTCCTCTCTCACATAAATTTTAACTTTTCAGAGGTGAGATAAACTGTAAACTGAAATGGCATGACCACAGCTGTTTGAGGCCCACACTCCCTTTTAAAAAGGAAAAAGTAATAATTTAGGGGGTTGGTTGCTTGCCTTCCCTTCCCAAAACCCGCAGGCAATGGCCAAGGCTGAAAATTAACTGGCAATGAAGGAAGTTGGTTAGAAATCTTCTGACTTTAAAACAATCTCAAAACCACAAGCAGGTAAGACTTCAACAAGCTTTGGCCTGCTTAAATTCAGTGATGGTTAAAAATACTCTCAAATCCCTGCATAACATACCCAATGAGAAAAACTGCCCCCTGTGCTTTCAGCCAAAGCAGCCAGTGAAAAGGCAGGTTAATGGCCACCTCTCACTGTCCCTAGGGGTGGGCAAATTATCAGGTTAAAATCTATATGCTTACCAATCAGAAACCAGTTATCCATTTTCTTTAACTTATTCTCCCATTAAGAAAAACTTTTCTAACTGTTGACTGAGCATACATTCTACTAATTAAATCCTGGTCAGAATACCAGTCGTCTTAACTAAGATTTTATTGAACTGACACAATATGTTGCCACCAGTAAAAACATATTGAGAAAAAAGGTAAAAGCGTTACTGTCAGCTGGTTAAAACTGTTTCCCAACCTGTCCTCAGGGTTAGGGGGGATGCCCAGGTCTCCTGTGCGCAGTTTACGAGTCAGGTCTTCTATCTGTAGTTGCACTGGAAGAAACCAGGTTAGGAAAGAAAAAAAAGGATGGAAAAAAGACAATGTTACCAAAAAACATCTCAAATCTCAATAACAAGCATGAAGAACTCGGAGACTTTGAAAGGGACGACTGATCAGTGACACACTGAGGCAAAAACCCCCAACCACCTAGCGCAGGAGTCCATTTACATCTACAGTTAATTTCCACTTCAAAATGGTTATCACTTAAGGAAGCAAACAGTTTGTTTGAAGAGGGGTTAGCAGTTAAGACTGTTCACTACAGCTTACAATTGCAATTATCAGGAGGTATTCACCTCTCCCTTCCCCACCAACACTTGCTTATGATTGGTACCCCCAGCCAACGGCATTTAAGATATCAGTACCTGCTTCCCACCAAACTCAGGGCAAAACTTAAAAGTTTCTATTTCTTTAATAAATATTAAACACAGCCCAAAATTACTCAATTTACATGGGATAACAAAAATAGCAGTTGAGCAAAGATCATTTTCATTAAGACCAAGTTTAAAACTCTTTAAGACATTTAATAACCAATTTAACATTTTACAGATTTGTGTATGTACTTTCTGTACAACCAGATCTGTACTAAAAGAGCCCCCCTAAAACCTGCACCTTTACTCAAATACTGAACAAACCACATACCTTTCTTCATAATCCATTGTGCCTAAGTAAGGTGCTATAAGCTTAATTTTTTTTTCCTCCTTTTTTTCAGATAGGGTCTCAAAAATATAGCCCTGGCTGTCCTGGAATGCACTGTGTAAATGAGGCTGGCCTAGAACCCAGAAACCATCTGCCTCTGCCCTCAATGACTGGGCTAAGGGTGTGCGCTACTTCACCCACCTGTGAGTTTATTCCTGTATATCATGCCCCAGGTCTCTGAGAAGGCAGTAATGGCACAGTTTACCTAAATTAGGCTTAATGCATACCTCAAATACAGAAAATTCTAAGTATCTGTATTGAAGTGCTTTTCATAGGACTATATCTCTGTGCTGAAATACTGATTTAAACTCAACAACTTAATGTAAAAGTACCATAGGGCAGTCTCTAGTTGTGGGATCTAACGTGAATAAACATCCAGCACTGATAATAAACCAGAAAAGACTGCTACCTCCCTTGGTAAAAAGGCATACTAGTGTCTAACTGAGTCTATCTACTTCAATAAAAGTTGTAGATAGTCTCTAAGGGCTTACTGCATTAACTGGGCCTCCAGAGGAAGAGAGAGGGAGTTGTAAAGTACTGTTTCTCAGACTACTCTTGGGCTGTGGGAACACTAAAGGACATCTTACAAGGTTACAAGGTCCAACACTGGTCTAATGACACCTAAGGCTTGGGTAAGAGTAAACAGCAGGAAAAAGTAGGATTAGTAGAACTGTAAGAAGCAGACAATTCCAACGCCTCAAAATCCTCAGCAATCTAAAACCAGGAAATGAAGACCCTCCAGATTTAGACCACATTAGCCTTGAAGCTGTTTGAGAAGGCCAGTTTAATGGACTCACGAGGTTTCTGCCCCAAAGAGGATGTTTACTTGGTTAGTTCAGAATGTTTATCAAGTGCACTTTTTGAGACAGCAGGACAGATATAAAACTTCCATTTATAACCTTGGATTTTAAGTAACTGTGAGGTTTAACTTCAATTCTACTGTGGACAGTAACCTAATTTTTAAAATTCTGCCACCACTTCATTTCAAATCCAACAGTAAACCCTTCCCAGCAGAGTCCTTTACTGGTAAATTACTAGAGCCTTTGTTTTAAGACAGCTCTCTAAAGACCAAACAAGAAAGGATACTGAAGGGAAGGATTAAATCCAACAAAATGGGTAAACTGTAAACACTTTCCGAGCCACTTTTTGCTTAAACTATTTTGTACCTATAAAAAACAAAACCACAATTTTAGGGAAAGGGAACCATAACATTATGCTACAAAGAGCAACTGGTTTACAATACCTGCAGTGTTCTCCACTGGGGCCTGTCCAGAGAGGAAGATAGCATTTGCCTTACCAATGAGCAACAGCAGCAGCTGAGAAGGGGGCTGCTGAGCTAAAGTCTACTTGCTGCTAAGAGCAGGCCCAAACAAGAAGCTACGAATGCAGGACTGGCCAAGCAAATCACGGTTTACACAGCTAAGAAAGCATAGCTCAGCACACCTTGTTCCCAAGACTAAAATCTTAAGACTTTTAACAGGTTCGTCATTCAGAATAAGCAGTAACAATCTGAAGATGCACCTGGATACAGAACGTGTATTTACCTATATAAGCTCTTTCTTGTTCCCGAGTCAGACCAGGGGGGATGACTGTGGGCATGCCTGGAATCACTGTTTTCTGTTCCATTGTGTCTTGGTTCCATCGGCTCCTCTTCCTCTTCTTACTTGGGAAGTCTAAAGACAGACAGAGTCCATCAGGTGGAAATATGAACCAGAAGACAAGCAGTTCATAACTAAGACTAAATAGGAATCACCTAAAATTTTAGAAGGAAAGAAATCTCAAGAGGTCAGAGAAAACAAGCAGCCATTATAAAAGGTCCTCCTGTCAGGAAAGTTAAGGAACAGTTCACATTTAGGTTTTTTTATTCTGAAAAAACTAGAGAATCTAACAAGGAAGAAATTTCTTTTGTAGCGTTGGCAACATCAAAGTCTTTGCATATATTGGGTAAGAGCGCTACCACTGAAGCATCTCCAACTCTTTGGATATTGTTTGTTTTTGAGACAAAAGTTCCTTTGCAGAACCCTGGCTGTTGTAAACTATGTAGACCAGACTGGCCTCAAACTCAAGAGAGATCCACCTTCCTCTGTCTCCAGAGTGCTAAGAGTAAAAGCCTGAGCCACCATGCCCTTACTTCTAAGTCTTAATGCATAGAAACCCAGAATGGAAGGGTTAACAGACACATATTATCAATTCTGAATGCCTTAAATGGCAGAAAAGACAAAGATGGAATGACCCACAAAGCACTGGAAGTCAACCTCCAACAGTACACAACAAATCTCTTGCTACACATTACTGTGGGAAACATCCCATCCTTCAACAGGACCATCCTTACACGTGGAAAGATCAGCATTCAGTTTTCCTGACCAGTGGACACTTGTCATCAGAACTCTGGTTTATTAGATTCTTCCCTACATTTACCACACAAGGTTTTCTACTTCTCAGATTACAGGCCCAGAGAAAAAGCCTTTTAAGACAGCACGGGGAAAGCTGGTCACTCTGAGAACCTTCTAGAAAACAAAAGGAGAAACAGCCTTAATAAATGATCGAACTCAAACATCACTGGTAGCCTTCCGAACTCGCCTCTTTATGAAAGGAGAGACTCTTGTCACGGGACTAGTCTCCCCTTTCAGGCTCCTAAAAACCATCAAGGGAGCCATTCTCACCATATCGTTACGTGGACCTGACTCTCCTGTCCACCACACCAGGAGCTATGGGGGCAACAGATAGCCTTCTTCAAAAAACTATCAGAATTGCGCCACAAAGCCCGAACGCCTCACTGCGCCTGCGCAGAGCACGCTTCCTCCCGCCCTTCTACCCCTCGCGATGCGCGTGCGCACTCGAAGCTTCCCAAACCAGGCCGCGCGTTCCCTGCGGCGCGTCCGCCCGGCCCTCCCGTGCACGCGCGCGCGTCCCTGTCGCGTACAACCGCGGCGGCGTGCCCCTCCGTCGGCCGGTCCCGTCCGCCCGACGACTCTCGCGCTCTATCGGCCCGACTCACCTCCGCCGCCACCGGGCTGGCCCGGCTGCTGGTCCTGGCGCGGAGGCGACCCTCGCTGAAAGAGCGGCGGCGCGGGGGCGGCTGCTATGCCGGGTACGAGGCTGGGGGCGGCGGCGGCAACACCGCCGCGAAGGACAAGGCCGTGGTTAGGGCCCCCAGCGATCCCACCGACGGCGGCGGCCCGAGCGCAGATAGGCTCGGCTCGAAGCTGCCTTTGGGCCCAGGAAGTGGGGAAAGGCCTGGCAGGCCCAGCTTACCCAGCGGCGTGGCGTTCGCTCCGGTCGCCATGGCGCCCCAGGGGACCGGCAGCAGCGGTTCCTCGTCCTCCGCGGCGGCTTCTCCTTCACGAACCTTCCGGGAGATTGGGGGGGGAGGGGACCCGACTACGCTGCCGAAGAGCGCGGGGAGCCCGTCCTCTCACGCGGCGGGCGGCG
Source organism: Montemys delectorum (assembly GCA_019843815.1). Classification (NCBI taxonomy): domain Eukaryota; kingdom Metazoa; phylum Chordata; class Mammalia; order Rodentia; family Muridae; genus Montemys; species Montemys delectorum. The sequence goes on from JADRCD010167680.1 coordinate 32,167, forward strand.
GCGCCAGACGCACAAAGAGGGAGGAGAGAGGACGCCGCGGGGGCGGGCTCGGAGCGGAGGGGCCGCGGCCTGGATTGGGCCGGCCCGAGGCGAGGTCGGAGTCAGCGGCCTCCGATTGGTGGAGCACTAGTTCTTTCCAGTACGCATCGGGATTGGCCGAACCGTTAGGCCAGGCGGCGACGAAATGGCGGCGGGGCCGGGCGAGCGGGGAGGTGTCGCAGCGCGCACTTCTTGTTACTGCGCGGACTGAGCTCTGAGGCCGGAGGGGCGGGGATAGGCTGGGGCAAAGTCTATGACGTAAAGCTAGCGGGTAGCTCATTGGCTGAAGGCGACGGAGGTCATCGCCTCGCCGTCGTACGGCCACAGGATTGGCTGAGACCACTCCCCAGGGACCAGCCGCTCCGGAACTGAGAAAGCCGCGGGGAGGAGAAACCGGAAGGAAGGCGGAGAGCAGGAGTTGCGCATGCGTAGGGAGGGCACGCGGTCTCTCCGCCCCCTTTCCCCCCGCGGGGCCCGAACGGAAGCCTTAAGTGACGTTAGTCATTGTGCTAGAGGTAACGAGGAACCTCGGGGAAGGGGCGGGCTCGAGCTGGCGAACAGGATGCGTCGACGCTGCAGGTAGAGAGGAACTTCCTGTTTTCTCTGAAAAATAGTGCTACGGAATGGCTTTAGAATAGGGTAGTTGGTGCTTGTGCTTAAAGATTTTATTTTATCCCAGTACATGGTAGCCAAGTAGTGGCCTGTCACCCGATAATTTGTGAGGCTGAGACAGGAGAGCTGACATGAGAGTTTGAGGCTAGCCTGGGGTACAGTACATCTGTCTCAAAAAAGGAAAAAAAAAAAGCCAGGTTCAGTGGCACATGCCTGTAATCCTAACTCTTGTAAAGGAAAACTCAGGAGCTCAAAGTCATTCTTAGAATGAGAGGGGAAGCCCGGCAGTGGTGGTGCTAGTCTTTAATCCCAGCACTTGGGAGGCAGAGGCAGGCGGATTTCTGAGTTCAAGGCCAGCCTTGTCTACAGAGTGAGTTCCAGGACAGCCAGAGCTACACAGAGAAACCCTGTCTCAAAAAACAAAAAAAATAAAAAATAAGAATAGAGGAAAGAAAGTCATTTCAAAAGTTAGTCTACAAATGTGCACTTCTATCAAAATCTCAATGTATTGGGAATTTGACTACCTTAAAATTACATACGCATGAAAATGGTAGTGAACTTGTAAATGAAACAGAGGCCAAACATGCCTTCTCATAAAATACAAAGAGTAATGAGACAAAATTTTCTTGCCAGAAAAACAGGTTAGCACAACATAATAGAACTGGGGATAGATAGGATTCTCACAAGGCGGATTTCCATCCAGTAGGGGAAACAATCTTTAATAAGTAATTAGAGTGGCTAGAGAAATAGCTTAGCAGATAAGACCACTCACTGGCTATCTTCCAGAGTCCTAGGTTTGATTCCTAGAACCCACATGGTGACTCAACAACCATCTGTAACTTCAGCCCCAGGACACCAATCCAAAACCGTCTTTTGGCCTCACAGGCACTGAGTGTATATGGTACACAGACTTAAATGCAGACAAAACACCCATATACATAAGACATAAATCTTTAAAATGATGTAGAAAAGTAGACATGTAGAAAACAGAAGGTTTAGGGTAATCTAGGAATTGAGAGACTACAAAGACAAGGAACTCAGGTATGGTGGATGGTACAAGTCAACAGACTATGACAGAGAGGAAATGTCTGGGCTGAAAATACAATTCAGTGGTAGAGCTCTTGCCTAGCACGCAACTCCCAGATTCCATCTGCAGACCCGTAAAAGTAGAAGAAAAACCACGTGTAATACCCAAAGAAGCCTTTAAAACTAAGTAGAGGGGGGCTGGCTCATCAGGTAAGAGTGCTAGATACTCTTCCAGAGGACCTGGTACCCACAGAACCAGCTAACAACCATCTCAGTTCTGTTCCAGAGAATCTTGACTCCCTCTTCTGAACACCTCAGGCACTGCACTTCAGGTGGTGCACAAACATACATGTAGATAAAACACCTATACACATAAAAAATAATCTTCAAAGATTTAAGAAAAAAAGCACAGTAGTAGAACACTGGCTTCTTATGGCCAAGGGCCTCGGTTTGATCCCAAATACTGAAAATAACCATCATGTAGCTAGCCATGGCAGACTGTGGTGGTTTGAATGAGAATGGATCCCTTAGACATATTTGAATGCTTAGCCAGTTGATCTATTTGGGAACGATTAGGAGATGTGGTCATGTGGGAGGAGCTGTATCACTAGGGATAATTTCAAAAGCCCACAGTAGGCCTGGTTTCTGTCTGTCTGTGTCTCCCTCTCTCTCCTTTGTACTTACTGGTTCAGTATAAATTCTCAGTTACTGCTACAGAGGCATGCCTGCTTCCTGCTGCCGTAGTCGTCATGGACTTACCCTCTGAACTGTAAGCAATAAGCGCTTTCTTTAACTTGGTCACAGTGTGTCTTCCCAGCATTAGAAAAGTACGTGGTGGTGCAGGCATAGCATGGCAACCCTTGGAACCCTGATCAGTCATGGCCCTGGGAATGTCAAGGAGCATTCAGGCCATGGTCTGCAGCCTGTATACCACCATGGCTTCCCACACATCCAGGGATAGTACTGCACACCAGACCTACTGTCTTCGAGGTGTGTGTGGTGCTCTGGAAAATGTGAAGGCTGCCCGTGAACGCTCCTCTGTCAGGAGAGGTAACTGAAGTCAATGAAGCACTTGCAGAAAACCTGGAGCTTGTGAACAAATCTGTGAAGGGAGTTAGCTGATCAACAGACTCTGTTGTGATTGTTCAGAGCTGGGTGAACTAATGAGTGGAGAAGCATATGAGAAATACATGAAATCCACTGAAGAGTGAACATGGCACCCACATACCCCAAATCAGGGGGAAGTGACCTTACATGAGTAGAGGATAGAAGGCTTGAGATAACTTTTAGCAGTACTGATGGAAAAGAGACCATTCCTGACAAAACCCAGCTTGCTAATGGGTGCAGATAAGCACTGTGTACACATTTTCATAATACCCTAGATACATAGTTAGACTAGGGATTTAGCTCCAGTCTTTAGAATTCATGTGATCACCTATGGGAAAAAGTATAAAGCTGGATTTGATGACAAGCCACTCCTTTAATTCCAGCACTCCACAGGCAGAATTCAAGGCCAGCCTGGTGTATGTAACAAGTTCCTGGCCGACAAGGGTTACATGATGAGCCCCTACCCAGTGATTATAAGAATTCCATAATTGAGGATAACAATGTTGTAAATCTTGCATAATATTCTAATCTGCTCATATCTATCCCTGGGTTTAGATCGAGAGACTTAATGTACCTTCTCATTGGAAACAGTGTCAGATGAAGGACAGTGCTGTCCTGGTTTTACCGTGTGCTGCTGTGACGGCTGCTGGGTTTACACTGACTTTGCAGCACAGCGAGAAATGAAACAATCCTCCTGCAGAGTCAGGCATGGATGGCCTTGGTAGGGACAGAATGACAGGGCTCCTGCCCCTGGGACAGAGCCAGCAGGTGTGGGCCTAAGGCTTGTGTGCATAATAATGGACAGATTTTCACCTTCCTCTGAAGGACATCCTCCCTGTTAACCACGTTAATGACTCCATGATAATCAGAGAGGTCAAGGTGTAGCTAATGTCTCAGCATATTGTTAAACACTGGGATCTTTAGGACAGCCCTTAAGGCTGTGGAAAAGAACTCTCAAAACATGAGTTTGAAAATTTCTCAACTATGCAAAAATATAAGGATGTAATATGAATTGCATAAGGGCTTCATAAATCTAAAGGAACAGAGGGAGCTGCACTATGAGCCAGCTTGTCAGAAAGATACAAAGGATGGAAGTAAAGAGATTTAGGGAGTGAAGATTGAAAGGTGAGATCCCACTCAGCTAAGTTTCTGTTTTGTTTTCTGTTTATACTTACAAATACAGGCAATTTCCTGATTTCAGGGTCAGCCTGGGACAGAGATAATTTAGGTCCAGGTGTGGTCAGAATGGTACTCTCAGGACAAGACTAACAAAGCTTGGGCTAGTGAGATGGGTCAGTGGTTAAGAGCACCGACTGCTCTTCCAGAGGTCCTGAGTTCAAATCCCAACCACATGTTTGCTCACAACCATCTGCAATGAGATCTGATGCTCTCTTCTGGTGTGTCTGAAGACAGCTACAGTGCACTCATATATATGTAAAGTAAATCTTTTTAGAAAAGATTTACAAAACTAAGTTAACAAAGGCAGGCAGTTCTCTGAATTCTTTTGCAGTATTAAAAAAAAAAAAGGAAAAACATGTACTTGTTATTCTTCTAAGAATCAAGGAGCCTGGGTTATAGGATGCTGGTTCATAGGATAATCTGGAATAAATAACTTTTACTTATGTAAATTAAAAAACTGGGCTTTTGGGCTACATGACATGAGCTAGCAGAAATGGTAGCAGTTCTTGTTTAGAATTTTTTATCTAGTGATAACTGAGCTGTCTGGAAATTTCTAGAGAGTGAAAACAGCTCTTCTAACAAGATTTCTGATTTACTTGGAAAAATCCATGGAGTGCAAACACAGCTTTTAGAATTTTTTGGTCAGAAATCCCAAGAATTACTTAGAGAGCTGACACAGCTCTTTTTGAATGTTCCTAGCAGCTGTCCAGAGAGGCTGTCTCAAGAGTGATCATAGGGCTTTTAGAATGTTTTCAGGCTTTCTGATTTTGATCAGAAAACCCAAGAATATTTTTTTATAGCACTTTTTCTGACTTCAGAAAACCCATGAGCTATCCAGAGAGCTTTTAGAATTTTTACTAGCCGAGAGAGCTGTCTCAAACAAAAAGCTAGCTGTCAAAAAAAAAAAAAAAAACTGTCTAGAGCAGAGCAGAGCGCACGCGCGCGCGCGCGCGCACACACACACACACACACACACACACACACACACACACACACGGGGTAGGGGGGAATGAACGAACACGAAAACACAGAGTCTGGAAAGTCATCTCAGCAGAACTAGGCCGCCAGCTTGGACCCCACAATTTGACTTAGAGTTGTTTCCCAGCTTCCATGTCGAGTAGCTCACAACTGCTTGTAACTTCTGCCTTATCAGGCACTGCACTCACATGCACATGTGGACATATACACATCATTAAAAATAGTAAAAACCTTTAAAACCAAATATTTTTATGTTGGACGGTGGTGGCGCACGCCTTTAATCCCAGCACTTGGGAGGCAGAGGCAGGCGGATCTCTGAGTTGGAGGCCGGCCTGGTCTACAGAGTGAGTTCCAGGACTATACAGAAAAAGTCCGTGTTGAAAAAACAAATATGAATAAATAAAATAATAAAAAGAAAAACCATGGGGGAAGGTGGCTCAGTGATTAAGAATACTGGCTGCTCTTCCAGAGGACCTAGGTTCAACTATTAGCACCCACATGGCAGCTCACAACTGTAACTCCAGTTCCAGGGCTTCTGACACCCTCACACTAACATAGATACAGGCAAGACACCAATGTACATTAAAAAATAAAAATAAAAATGTTATTTAAAAAAAAAGATAAGCCAAATGGGTGTGTGTGTGTGTGTGTGTGTGTGTATGAGTGTTCCCCCTGAGTATGTATGTATACATATCTTTGTACCATGTGCATACCTGGTACCTGCAGACAGCCTTTTGATCAGATCCCTTTAGGACTAGAATCATAAGACAGTTGTGAGCCAGCATGTAGGTGCTGGGAACTGAACCTGGGTCCTCAGCAACATCAGCAAGTGCTCTTGACCACTGAGCTATCTCTCTAGAGCTCCCCACCCCCACACTCCCTTTAAATAGAAAAAGATGATGGCTCTGTGATAAAGAACAGGCCCCAGGTCCTATCTGTAGTACTACCCCCCCAAAAAAAAAGGTGAGCAGAGCAAGAGCAAGCGGGGCAGCAAAGGTCCTGAGTTCAGTTCCCAGCAGCCACACACATGGTTCACAGCCATCTGTACAGCTCATACACATAAATTAAAAATAAATAAATCTTAAAAAAAAAAAAAAAGAAAGAAAAAGAAATGGCTGTCAAAACCAAGCTAGCTATAGGAGGTCCTGCCATAAAGAACAAGTAGTGAGCAAGGTTCTGCCTGCAGGTCACACATGGGACTCCTGCTTATTGGGTAGAATCCTCTTAGGGCTTTTTGTTTGAGACAGACTATGTAGTCCTGGTTAGCCTAGAACTTGCTGCATAGACCAGGCTGACCAGGAACTCACAAAGATCTATTTGCCTCTGCCTCCCTAGTGCTGGTAATTAAAGGCTATGTACTAGCTTGCCTTCCCCCTCAATCCCCCACTTTTTTTCCAGACAGGGTCTCTTGTCCAGGCTGGCTTCAAACTACTATAAATTTCTGATGGATCCTCCTCTCACCAGCTCCAGAGTACTAGGATTATAGGCTTTCTCTAACCTTTGCCTGCTTATTGATGATGGATCCCAGGCCTTCTTGCAAGCTAGCCAAGTTTTCTACAAGCGAACAAATCCCCAACCCTTTGGGGTTTTTTTGTTTGTTTTTTGTTGTTTTGGTTGGTTGGTTTTGATACAGGGTTTCACTATATAGCTCTGGCTGTCCTGGAACTCACTCTGTAGACCAGGCTAGCCTAGAACTCAGAGATCTGCCTGACTCTGCCTCCTGAGTGCTGGGACTAAAGGTGTGTTCGACCACAGCCCAGCTAGTCAAAAGCAGAGATAGAATTGCCTTCTCCACCCCAGGATCCCTGCCTAGGGAATAGTGAAACTCACTGTGGGCTGAAGACATGCCCACAGGCCAACCTGATCTAGACAGGCCTTGGGCCTGCTTTAGCCAATTGTGCATGCTGAGGAGTACTCAGGGAATGTGGCGCCTGTCCTGAATTCAACATCACTTTCTCATCACAGAGGCTCCTCTGCAACTTCACGCTTTCCCATGTGCCTGTCACAGGCCTGTTTGTTGAACATGTTAATGAGCCCACCCACATTCTCTGTTCTGCTTTTTTTATACAGGGTCTCAGCATGTAGCCCTGCCTGGAAATCCTACCTCAAGTCTAAAGGGCTGGGTGACAGGTTTGAGCTCCGTAAGTGCTGATGTGTGTCTATCCACCGAACAGAAAAGGAGGCCCCATCCCATAGCTAATATCCACAGAGGACAGATGTCTGCACCCTCCTTGGCAAACACAGCCACTCCAACCCAGCAACGCCACTTCCAGGAATTGATCCCCACAAACACAGAGTGGCTCTGACACAGGAGTTATTTATTGCAGTGTGGTTTGTGATATTAAAGTAGAGATGCATTCCATCAATAAAGATCTTTCAGTTAACATTAGTCACCTGAAACGCATAAAACCCTGCACTAGCTTTCCCAAAAATAAAAAAAATTCCAAGTAGATAAAGATCTCCAGAATGTATTTTCAAAAAGCCAGAGGGATCTATAGAATATGTCTCTGTGTATAAAAATATGGCAAATTGTTTAAATAAATACTTCTAGAAGGAACTGGAGGACAAATGAGGAGGCAAGTTTTATTTTTGAGGCAGAAGCTTGTCTACATATAACCTTGGCTGGCCTGGAACTCACTCTGTAGACCAGGCCGGACTACAGTTCATCACAGACAGTCCCGCCTCTGCCTCCTGAGTACTGGGATTACAGGCATTCACCATTGGCTAACCTAGAATCTATTTTGTATTTGAAAAAGGCTATAAACAAATACATAAATAAAGTTATGACTTTTAGTGCATATTCCTGGCTCGCCCTGTCTTTGGCTTATGGCACCCACCTTTGCTGGGAGCAAACATTATCTATCAGTGGATCTTGCCTTTCACAGGCCCCTCACTTTGGCATATTATACCCCTAAACCTTCTCAGATGGACTCCTGCCACCAGGTGTCACTGTCTGCAGCCCACTGCTCTAAAGTCTGAGGGCCAGTTCTCCCAGGTTGTGAGCTGGGTGGAAAACACCTCTCACCCCTCCCGCCAGCATGCCCCACTCTGGAGAAATCCGGGAGATAGGAAGCTAGGTATTTACTCTGTAGCCCTATCTCCCGTGGTCCCTCAGATGACTTTGGGTCTGTCTCCCTGAGGACAAAACTGTGTCCCTTTCCTTCCTCTGGCTTCCTATTTTAGTCAAGCAAAACTCTTGGTCACTGGAAACCAACCAGAGCTTTGGAAGAGGTTAGTCAAGAGGACAGTAACAACCACAAGGCCCACATTCTGTTCACATGAGCTGTCACTCACCCACCCTCACCCATCCATTGCTTCACTCAACTGGCAAGTACTTGCAGCCAGCATACCAGGCACCTTCTGCCAACATTTGTTGTAAATGTCAGGAGGGTGACAGAGCTGGACCTTTGCTACACACCCCCCCCCCCCCCGGCCAGGCTTATCTGTGTGCCCTACCATTCTTCAGTGGGTCTTCAGGGGTCTTCAGCCAGTGTCTGGGACCACAGGGAAGGGGACTAAGGGAGGACAATACAAAGCATAAGCCACAGGGGAGAGCCATGCCAATGAGTTTCCTGGGTGCTGAGCTGTATCTTGGTATGGAGTGACTGAACACTGAAGGAACCCACATCCATCTTCCCCATCAAAGCAGATGCTTCACTGTATTGTTTTTTGGGTTTTTTTTTTTTTTTTTTTTTTTTTTTGGTTTTTCAAGACAGGGTTTCTCTGTGGTGTAGCCTTGGCTGTCCTGGAACTCACTCTGTAGACCAGGCTGGCCTCAAACTCAGAAATCCGCCTGCCTCTGCCTCCCAAGCGCTGTGATTAAAGGCGTGCGCCAACACCGCTTGGTGCTTCATTGTATTGTTACAGGCTTGTCACAAGACACTGCAGTAGACAGGGCCAGGCACAAGGTGCAGATATCAGAAATGGTCATGGACATGGTAGCTAGCTCCTTGGCTAGCTTCCAGCATCCTCCCACAGACCACAAGCAAGATCCTATTTGGGGCAAGGCTGCCCTGGACAGGTCTCTGCTTAGAGTTCCTTCTGCACGTGTCCGTAAGATGCCAGATTACAGCAGAGGACTCAATTTACATAACTGAGTGAGGGTTGCTGGGGCAGAGACCACTGGCTTATGTCACCTGAGCCTAGACTCCACAGAGCACCAGTGGACTAGTCCTTCCATGGTGCACGCCTGAGACCAACCAAGTACTTACAGAAAGGTGTCTGCAAGAAAGAGGGAGAGAAAGAGGAAGGAGAGAGGAAGGGGAAGAAGGTGAGGGCTCAACTCTTCTACCTCAGAGGGACTAGTGGGATAAAACCAACCAGCTTTAATACCAATATAATTCTCTCTTAAATACATGTTGCCCAGGATAGAACCTGGGACAGGCTCTTTGCAGAGGAAAGAATGGAAAGGAAAAGTGAGAAAGGAATGGATCAGCCAGGCAGCCCATCTTGCCCAGGGCCTCCTGTACTGGGGACAACTCTCCAGGGAGGGTAGGTGCTCACAGCTCCCTCTGGTCCAGTTATTGCTGAGGTGAGTGGACCACCTCCCCTCTCTGCCCTCAAACACGTCTCAGAATTAGATTTGCCCTCTGGGACACCAGCAGAAGCTGGAGGTGGCAACTGAGGCCTGGGTGCCATCAGAGAGATAGCTCAGTAGCTGCTCTGGTGACCTGTGAGGATGTAGAGGTTGCTGTGTGCCCCAGGGTTGTCAGTGGGAATGCTTTCCAGAATGATGTCCCTGTTGGGGCAAGAGGTACAAGGTGAGCAAAGTGGGAAAGCTAGGTGAGCCCATCCCCAAGTCTAGCCTGGGGGTAGTATCTGAAACTGAAGGTACATTTCAGATACCACCTGTATCTACCTGTGAGCCCCCAGCACTCGGAAGATCCTGGTCTCATCTGTTATCTCCTGGGTCACCTGGAAGACAAGGGACCCTGAGACCATCCCAACAGTCCTTTCTAAACAGGGGGCTCAGAGTTGGAGGCAGTTAAGACCCTAGCCCCACTCACCTCGTTGGTATCAAGGCTTCGGCCCTGCATGCCATGGCTCCAAAATGCCAGCACACTATCCTGCAGACACACTGGAAGAATGGGCTGTTAGCCCTACACTACCCCTGCACTCTATGATCTCCTCACCCTTGCCACAAGGCACGGTGGCTGTTCCAGCTCCAACTGACACAGACCAACCCATAGGGGTCCTTACTGATGCTGGGTGTCCAGGCTGGCTCCCCAAAAGGCAATAGGGAATCCATAGTGGTCCCGCTGCCAGCCCTGAGCTCTAAGCCCAGTTACGTACTTCTGGAATGAATACTACCATGCCCACATCTGGCTTACTCACCCACAGTCTCAATAGCGAAGTCAAAGGTTAGCTCAGGGGCAAGTGCAGCTGTGGGTTCCCCCTGCAGGTTAACGATTCTCACACAGCCTACACAAGGAGAGAGCTTGTGAGTGGGGTTCACCTGGCTCCCTGCTGGGACAGCCGACCAGTAAAGCCTTCCTCACCACCACTCTCTCCACTCCCAATCCTAGGCCACTCACGTTCAAAGCTGACCAGGACTGTGTCCCTGTCCACCTGGATCACCTGCTGTGCAGAACCTGGGATCCCCTCTGTGGACAGAGAAGGAAGGCAAGGCCTGGCTTGCTGAGCCACCAGTCCACTCTAGCACTCCAAGGACTGAGGGGGCGTGCTACAGCCAGTCCTAAACCAACAGCATATTTCACCTCACACCAGTCTCATGGGATCATACACAAAACAAGGGACTTGCCCTTAGGCTTATTAGGATCCAGGAAGGGACTGCAGGGTCCTATAAGAGCCTACAGAAGGTCCAGGGTCAGACAAACCAGGCTGTGAGATTCAGTTGCAGAGTGGCTGGTGCAAGTCACTTCCTCTCTCTGAACTTCGTTTTCCTCTTTGGTAACTCAGACTGAGGGGGCTGGAGAGATGCTCAGAGGGTAAGGGCACTGGTGGCTCTTGCAGAGGACGAAAGTTCAATTCTCAGCATGCACATACAGCTCACAATCACTCATAACTCCAAGTCACTCTCTTCTGACCTCCAAGGCATGCACATGGTATGTGTACATACATGGAGGCAGAGCATTCATACACATAAACTTAAAAATGTTAGTAGAAGAATTAGGAATGAAATCCCGAGGGGGTCCTGGCACCAACAGCCCTTCGTTTGCTACCCACTGCTTTCTCTATGGCTGAGATGTGTCCTTTCCTTCTCAGAGTGAAAGCCTGTCCCTACCTGGCCTGTGCCCCTCTTCCTGCTGCTGCTGGCTATGGAACCACAGCCCTACAGCCAGCTTTCCCCTGGCGGCCAAGCCCTTTAATCATATGAGGTTTTTTGGTTTAGTTTGGTTGACGGTTTTTTGTTGTTTGTTTTTGTTTGTTTTGTTTTGTTTTTCTGAGACAGGGTTTCTCTGTGTAGCCCTGGCTGTCCTAGAACTCACTCTGTAGACCAGGCTGGCCCCAAACTCAGAAATCCGCCTGCCTCTGCCTCCCAAGTGCTAGGATTAAAGGCGTGCGCCACCACTGCCCAGCCTTTTTATTTTTATTTATTTATTTATTTTTTTAAGACAGGGTCTATCTATTATGTAGCTCTGGCTGTCCTGCAACTCATTATATAGACTAGGCTGGCCCTGAACACACAGACCACCTGCCTCTGCCTCCTGAGATTAAAGTCCTATGCTCCATGCTTAGACTTCTCTTGCTTGGATCATTCTATGTAAGTCAGGCTGCCACTGAACTCTACTTTTTTTTAAAGATTTATTTGTTTATTTTATGTATGTGATTACACTGTCACTGTCTTCAGACACACCAGAAAAGGGCATTGATCCCATTATAGTTGGTTGTGAGCCACCATGTGGTTGCTGGGGATTGAACTTAGGACTCTCTGGAAGAACAATCAGTGCTCTTAACTGCTGAGCCGTCTCTCCAGCCCCATGCCCAGACTGACCTCAAACTCAGGATCTTCCTGCCTCAACCTGCCAAGTGTTTATACCACCATGCCTCTTTTTTTTTTTTTTTTTTTTTTTTTTTTTTTTTTTTTAAAGCTTTGGATTGTTATGTTACCCAGGCTGGCATCTCTTCATGGGTTCATGCCATCCTTCTGCTTCAGCCTCAAAAGAGGGATCACAGACTGTGCCACTGTGCCCAAGCTCGTCTAATGCAATCAGTCGTGGCCAGATCAGAGGGCCAGGACTGAAGTGCCCCTCACCCACTCTCTGACCTTCTCACGCATCCCCTCCCTGCAGCACCCAGTTCTGCTGCTCACCAGGAGGGATGAGGATGTCTGGAGTCAGGCCAGCCTCCAGGGGCAAGACATGGAACAGGACTCGGCAGCCGGGTCCCTCAGGTCCCTCGGCGCCCACACACACCTGCGGCAGCTCCTTCCCATCTAGCACCAGTGGCTCCAGCATCCCTGCCGGGCTGGGCAAGGGACTAGAAAAGTTCTGGGGGGACAGCAGAGAGGCTTGGCTCTGTTTCTTCTGTGGGCATCATGCCACCCGAGAGTCCTCTGGTCTCTTACCTTCAGCAGCAGGAATTTCTGCAGTGGCTCATACCACTGCAGCAGAAGCAGGCTGGCAGGCAGGGCGGCTAGCAGGAAGGTACTGCCAGTATAGGGGTTTCGAACTGTGGGAGGAGAAGGTAGTAGGCTAGGGCTCAGCCTCACAGCACCTCTCCCAGCCCCATACAGCCAGCTCTTACCCACACGACACTGCAAGCAGCCTTTGGTGTCAGGAATCTTGGTGGACAGGGCAAAGCGCCTGTAGGAGTCAAAATCAGCCTATGTCCTGGGGCCATCCATGGGCAAGGCCCCACTGAGCCCTGTGAGGTGCTCAGGGTCATCTTCCTGGCTTCATGGATGAGACACTGGGCTCAGGGAGACTCAGCAGTAAGCCTGTAAGAGCTGTAAGGGGCTGAGGTTCTGTGGGCATCTTGGGGCTCCCCAGCCTGGGCACTGACTCTGAGGAGTGGGGGGAGAGGCTGTTCTTTTTTATTTTTGTGTATTTGAATGTTTGCTTGCGTGCACATATGTATGCATGTGTGTGTGTATACATGGATGTAATGTACACTAATTTTGTACCTGCAAAGGTGAGACTGCATGAGATCCCCTAACTGAGGTTAAGATGGCTGTGAGTTACCATGTGGATGATGGAAACTGAATCCAGGGTCTCTGGAAGAGCAGGAAGGGAGAAGGGATGGCTCCTAACCACTGAGCCATCCCTCCAGCCCAGCAAGGCTCATGTAGCCCAAGCTGCTCTTAAACCTCTGACGGTGCCTAATCCTCCCACCAGATCCAGCAGCACTACACACCTTTTTTTTTCTTTATTCTTTTTTACCCTTTCTTGGGCTGACTAGATAGCGCCTTAGGTCCAGGTATGTACTACCACCAGACTTACAACTCGAACTCAATTCCTGGGATCCGTGCGGTATACTCAGGAGAATTGCTCCTGTAAGGTATCTTCTCACCTCTACTGTGTACTGTGGCAGATGGGTTATCAACCCCAACACGCCTTTAATCCAGCACTCGGGGGGCAGAGGCAGGAGCAGCTCTGTGAGTTCAAGGCCAGCCTGGTCTACAGAGTGAGCTCTAGGACAGCCAGGGCTACACAGAGAGACCCTGTCTCAAATAAACAAACACCGCCACCACCGCCACCGCCACCACCACTATTAATAATAATAAGACATTTAAAGCAATTGTAAATAAAGCATTTCTTCCACCGACTGGTTGGCTGTGGGGCTACACATGATGTCACATATGTAAGGACAGAGAAGACAACTTGTAGGAGCTGGTCCCCTTCCATCATGTGGGTTCCTGAGACTGAACTCAGGCCATCAGGCTTGGCTGCAAGCACCTTTTCCTGATAAGCCAAGCTGCTTCACCAGCCCTCATTTAGTTTTTACACAGTCTTACTCTGTAGCCCAGGTTAGCCTTGGATCTGTAGCAGTCCTCCAGCCAGTAGTCTCCCATGTGCTGAGGTTCCTGGTAAAAGCTACAGCTCTAGGTTCTGTGTAGTTTTAACAAGTCACCTGACCTCTCTGTTTTCCTCGCTGGCCGGGGAGGCAGCTAGTGTGGAGACCTGCAGCTGAGGCAGGTCCCAGCTTGAGTCTACTCAGTCCATTTCAAAGACTGACAAACAGGCAATGTGAGCTGTAAAGACTTCAAACAGCCAATGGCCTAGGTGGGGCTCTGACTCTGTGGGGCAGGTGGGTGGCTGTCTTATGGGGAGTCCCCCATGTCCTCAGGGGACTGACCACTGAAGCCTGTTTCTTTATCTGAGGAACTTGGCTGTTAACACTGCAACCTCTTCCCCGTGACTCAGGTCCTGTCTGTGCTCCTGCCAGAACCAGCGAGCCCCTGGGAGGAAGCCGGTGTCTGCCCCCCTGTGCTGACCTCTGCCCTCCCTCTTCCTCCCACTCTATCCCCAGCTGGCATCCGGGTAGATCACAGGCATTCTGATACTGAGACTTTTGCATCTGGTGTTTCCTCTAAAAAAAAAAAAAAAAAAAATTCCATGTTTTCCCCTTCTTTATGTTCAAAGTCTGGCAAGCCCTCTGCCTAAAGGTCAGAACAGAGGCTCAGGAAGCCCAGAGGGCACAGGGCACCAATACAGGCTTGGTGTGAGCTTTACAGATAAGGCTATTCTCCAGTCTCCCCAGTGCTGCTGGCCCCATCAACCAGGTCATAAGAAAGTTGGAGCTGCTTCCTGGCCCATGCTTCTGGCTGCTCCAGCTCTCAGATGGGACTAGGAAGGTCCTGCTTATAGAGAGTTTGTATCCTTTGAAAGGTGACTTTTCAGAAGGCTCTCATAGCATCAAACTTCCAGTAATCCTCCAGCCTCAACTTCTTGAATGCTGAGATGACAGGCATCTAATTTACTTAATGTGGCAAAACCAATTTAAGCCCAGACTCCTACGTCACTCACAGCTGGTGACAGCTCCATCCTTCTTTCAACCCAGGTCAAAAGCCTTGCATTCAACCTTGACCCCCCCTTTCTCTTTCAAACAACACCTATCATCAGGAAATCCTGCAGGCTCCACGTAAAACAGAATGAGAGCCAGAGCATTTCTCATTTCCTTCGCTCTTACTGCAGCCCACACCCCCCACTGCTGGCCACCTACCACTGCAACAGGCTCCATGGCCCCCAACATCCCCCCTCATCAGAGGCTTAGTCGTCACCCGCAGCAGAGAGCCCATGAAGACCTCAGTGCCATTCACAGCTCACCAGCAGCCTGAGAGGAGCCAGACTTGCATCTGTCTTAGGGCCTTTGTGTGTGTCTCTTCTTAGCCTTCCCTACAGATCTCTAGCTGCTTTGGAAAATTACATTTATTGGGGGTGGAGAAAGGCTTAGTGTTTAAGAGCACTGGCTGCCCTTCCAGAGGATCTGGGCTCAATTCCCAGCACCCACACATCATCTCACAACTGTCTGTAACTCCAGTCCCAGAGGATCTGACCTGGACCATCATACCAATGCACACATAAAGTGATTTAAAATTTTTTTTTTCATTGCACGCATGCGTGCATATGTGTTTGTGTGTGTGTGTGTGTGTGTATCAAAGTGCACATGTGGAGGTCAGCGAATAGCCTGCAGATGACCCGTTCTCTTCATCATCAGGTGGCAGGCATCTTTAACCACTCAGCGATCTCTCCAGCCCCACACTCCTCTAAGTCCTAGTTATTCCTACAGTGCTGGGGACTAAACCTAGAGCCTCATACATGATAGGCAAACTGCCTCGCCTCGCCCCTCAAGCCTTGCCTCACCAATAAACTATAGCCTTAGCCCTGTCCTCATCTTGGCTCAAATAGCACTTTCTCACCGAAGGCTTTCAAGTCCTCTTCCTCAGTCTGCTCTTCTCCATGGTGTATGCTCTGAGCCAAAGAGCTTTTTTTTTTTTTTTTTTTTTTT
>JADRCD010167683.1:9276-37420 GCA_019843815.1 Montemys delectorum
CCTAACCCTAACCCTAACCCTAACCCTAACCCTAACCCTAACCCTAAGAGGATTTTAGACAAGGGGAGTTGAAATGACTTCACTTGAATCATGCCTGTCCTTTGGGAAAATCAACCAATCAACCATAAAAGAGGAGACAACCCCGAGGGGAGTCAGGAAAGACTCTATTCTATTAACTCTCCATGTAAGTAAGACATGCGTGTGACATGCAGCCTCCAATTTCTAAGTATTCAAAGAACACATCTTCTAAAGTGTGGACGTGAGTCAGTGCATAAAACGTACTTTCCTGAGACAGCAGCAAAGTTTGTCAGACTCTAGGACAGGGCTTGATGTCCTCAGGAAACCCATCGGTGTGTCACACTATGTACAGAGTGTCCCTTTCAGAGGAGTCCCTGGTGGTGCTGTGTCACATTCCTGCCCTCCTACAAGGTCTCCTTCTTAGCCCCATGAACAGGAATCCTGGTGTTTCTGGCACAATTCAATTCACTCAAAAATTTGGCTGGAGCCCGAAAATCAGTTCCTGGGAGGAAGTTATTCTTCAAACACTGAGCTGGAGTTTCATAACTCTGGTTGGTTATTAGAAAATATTGGGAAACTCAAATCCCAGACAGCCATTGTTACCACCTGTGCTACCGTCTCTCAGCTGGTCAAACAACTGTCTGAAAACTCTGCCGGTGCTCAATGTCCTCTGGACAGACAGCCCTGCTGCTGGCATGCCCACTTGAGGCATTAAAGGAAGAGAAATGGCAGCACACAAGTTCACGGGGATAATAGGGCTGGTCACTGGATGTTCTGTTTAATAGATCTGACTGGATGGAAAAAGTAAAGGCAACATTTCTGCACTATGGTTTAGATATTAGTTGTGTCGACCAGAAGCTCATGATTTAGAAGGCTTCATCTGCTCCATAAGTGTTGAAACACCTGAAAAGCAAAGGCTGCTGGGAGGTGACCAAGTTATCAGTAAGAAGCATTGCCTTTGAAAGAAGCTGCAGGAATTCTTGAGGGGTACTGATTAGCCCTCATGAGGAATGTTATAGAAGAGCGATCCTGACCCCTCCTACTCTCCAGCATCCTGATTCACCATTAGTTGTTTTCACACAGGATTTCTGCCATAGTACCATCTGTCATCATGTGATGCAGCCTAGGTGGGTCCTACTAAAGCCGAAAAAAAAAAAAAAAAAAAAAAAAAAAAAAAAAAAAAAAAAAAAAAAAGGAAAGAAAAGAAAAAAGAAAATTCTCAAAGCTGTGAGCAAAATAAATCTTTTCTTTTCAATTTTCCATGATAAAGTTACCCAGTTCTCTTCCAAGGTTTTAGACTAAGAACAAAATGATGTTAATATTAAAGGCAGGCCTCTATTGTAAGCATCCCTTTTAATGTTTGTTTTTATTTAAATAAAATAGGTTTGGGGGTGTGAAAGCATTTAACTTCTTAATTGATAGCTGACAGACCTTTTCTGGTGGCTTGGCTAGTGTGAGCAGAAAGTATGAACCAGAGAGTCAGGCAGGCCACCATCTTGAAAGCCAGACCGCCATCTTGGAAGCCAGGCTGCCTTGCACATTATAGACTCTTGGGAGAAGCTGCACTGCAACCCCAGTTGCTTGCTTCTCAAGTACAACTCTGGCTCCAAAAGACATTGCTCCAGCCGTAGCAAGTTCACACAGGTGGTGCCAGACATTTCACCATCACAAGCCTTGGTAAACTCAAGCAACCATTTCCACCCAGGGCAGAAGTGAGTCTTCTCCAGTTTGTCTATCTGGTTTTAACACCAATTAGAGAATAGCCATGGTATGTATACCACTACTGCACCCTTGGGTGCCATGATGGTAAACAATGTGATTCATGGGCATCACAGCTGCCTAAGGGCTATTGGTTGCCTCCTTCTTCTGGAACCTTGCTTGGTGTCCTGTGGTACCATGAAATAGAGTTCTCAGGAAGGAGGCATCCGAGTAAGCTACAGCTCAGGGTCTCTGGGTCCTGTTTCTGAAGTAACATTATCTTCCACATCTGGAGATAAACAAGGGCAACAATTACAGTTTGGGGATTTGCATAGCCCTGACCAACAATTCAAAAGAGGGCTTCTCATGTCTAGTAATGGAGTCATTGTTAGTAAGTCTTTGAGTCTTCGAGGGAGTATTGCCAGCCAAATGAGAGATGCTGATTTAAATTATATATGTATATTTATGCACATATTTATGTATGTTATAGCAGTTTTAGACAGTTAATGAATTTTTATGACATTTTAGACATCCTTATTTTGTTTCACGTTTCTACTTCTTCTTTTGTATTTACCTCCTTTCCCCACTTCTACTTGAACTCTGCTGTCCCTGTTTACCACCAAAATAACAACAATGCATTGTGGGAAATATCTGTAAAAGAAAAATACACAGCAACCATGATACAAAGATGAGAGAAATGAAAGTTATTCGTGATGAAACATTGTCATACCACATACTCCATAGTATGTTTCCACTGCAATAAAGCCTATTGCAGTAGGTTTTTAAAGTATGGGATAAATCACTTCATGGGACAGATGAGTTAGGAAACTCCTCATGTGTGGCCAATCTATTGATATTTTTAAAGCCAATAGTTGTGTGTTTTATATTAGTTACTGTTTTGTGTACCTGCCCCCCACCTCAGGGAATAAGTTCCTAAGAATAAGAATAATGGTTGTGTCCCAAATACCGTTTTCCTCCTACCCAGTCAGGTAGCATGTCCAGGCCTTGGACATAGTCAGAAGGCTGTGGTGGCTGGTTGGATGGGACCCTCAAGCTACTGTAGAGGCCACATCCTTAATCTTTGTTCTCATTCACTCCAGATGCATACATCTTTATTAAATCTCTGTTAGTCAGTTTGCTCGAGGATACATGCATTCAATACATGTGTAGCATGCACAGTGTGTACAGCATGCATAATGTGTCTAGCATGTATAGTGTGTGCAGCATGCACAGTGTGTGTGTATGTAGCATGCAGAGTGTGTGTGTGTAGCATGCAGAGTGTGTGTGCAGCATGCATGTTGTGATTTTGGTCTGTGTTAGACCCGACCTTGAACAAAATCTTCCACTATGACTCATCCATCTTCTCATAAAACACAAGCTTTACTATGTCCAGGAAAGGGACCGTGGACCGTTGGAAACTGATGGTGCCTCTCAGCGGGTAGATAATGTTGGTTTCCATCTCTTCTCTTTGAACTTGCAAAAGTTATTGTCCAAGACCTTCCTTTGGCATTTTACAAGGATGGTAACTCCCATCAGAAAGGCAGGAACATGAAAGTTAGTTTATTTAACAGGCACTATTTGTTTGGCATACAAGAGCAGTACTCAGCAGGGATGCTTCTGAGCTTGGAGACTTAAATAATTACATTAACAGATGGTAAAAATTGGGGTTAAAAGGAGACAATGTTGGTGCAAGTACCTCACGA
This sequence comes from Montemys delectorum, assembly GCA_019843815.1. Taxonomy (NCBI): domain Eukaryota; kingdom Metazoa; phylum Chordata; class Mammalia; order Rodentia; family Muridae; genus Montemys; species Montemys delectorum. The sequence goes on from JADRCD010167683.1 coordinate 12,696, forward strand.
GCTCCTGTGGACATCATCCCCCCTGCAATTGTGCTCAGTGTCCTCTAAGCTCTATCAGCTCGGCGGGGTAGAGGACGAAGGTGAGGAAGGAACAGAGGCATGCTTTTCCTGTTTCCATTCTATCTGCTCAGTGCCGTGGTTCCTTCTTCCATCTCAACTTTTGTCAGAGCCACACCTTGTCTCCTGGATGTTTTGGTACCCAAGCAAGTTTATTTGTTTGATCCTTTAAATGTTTTTATTATTACACTTACTTATTTATGAGAGGGGGGTGCCCAATGCACAAAGGACAACTTGCTGGAGTCAGCTCTCTCCTCCCTCCATGTGGGTCATGAGAATTGAACTGGGATCATCAGACTTCGATGCAAGCACCTTTACAAGCAGGATCATCTCACCCAGCAACCTTATTTTTCTGCTTCATGTCAACCCTACCCTTCAGTAGAGCCTGAGGTACATGTCTAACCATACCATGTCCATAACTCCTATGTTGGTGGTCTGAACACTCATGTAGTATCTATGGAATAAGTACAGAGTCTCACAGACCTATTGCATCTGGAATGGGGCTGGGGAGTTTGTCTTTTATTGACTGTGGTAAGTGGCTTATCTTGGGGCACTTAAAATTAAGAACCACTTCATTTGGCACCGGAAATAAACACTGATACTGAGGGAAATCACCATGGTATTCAAGACATAATAGAAAGAAAACTCTCATACATACCAAGGAGTTATGTATAACATCATCCTCTCAGTTCACTGACTCAAGCTCCAGAATGACCAAGAAAGGCCTTTAGTCAATGAGCAGTGAAGACCTGCTCTGCTGCCTCTTAAAAACTGTAACCAGCACTCGCTAGGTCAGATTACAAGCTCTGGCCTTAAGACAGGTAAAACAATGGTGCCTGCCTCTCACATCCAGTGTGGTGTGTGTGTATGTGTGTGTGTGTGTGTGTGTGTGTGTGTGTGTGTGTGTGTCTGTCTGTCTGTCTGTCTGTCTGTGTCTCTGTGTGTGTAAGTGTGTTTGTCTGTCTGTCTCTGTCTCTGTGTGTTTGTCTGTCTGTCTCTGTCTCTGTGTGTGCGTCTGTCTGTTTCTGTGTATGTGTGTTCATCTATCTGTCTCTGTCACTGTGAGTGTATGTGTCTGTCTCAGTTTGTCTGTTTCTGCTTGCGTGTCTGTCTGTCTCTGTATATATGTCTATGTGTGTCTGTCTCTGTCCATCTGTTTGTCTCTGTCTGTCTGTCTGTCTCTGTGTGTGTGTATGAGAGAGACAGAGAGACAGAGACAGAGAGAGAAGGAGAGAGAAAGAGAGGGGGAGAAAGAGATACGCTCATGTTTGGCTCCCAGAGATGGAACCCTTCAAAACTGAACAGCAGCAGCAAAGAAGACAGTGAAGAAAATGGAGCTGGAGTCTAGGATACGCGGCCGGGGTGAGCGGAGCGTGACCTCCCTAAGGAGTCACGTGGGCCGACCTGGGGCTGGGATGGAAAGAGTAGAAGAACTCCTTCCGGGTCACTGTCGATAGTCTCAACCTGGGGTGGGAACTTCTTTACCCTTTCCTGTAACTTAAAGGCTGCACCGACTTGTGGTGCTTGAGATTTAACGATGAGTTCCCAGAAAGGAAATGTGACTCGGTCCCGGCCTCAGAAGCACCAGAATACATTCACCTTCAAAAATGACAAGTTTGATAAGAGTGTTCAGACCAAGAAAATTAATGCAAAACTTCATGATGGAGTATGTCAGCGCTGCAAAGAAGTTCTTGAATGGCGTGTAAAATACAGCAAATACAAACCACTGTCAAAGCCTAAGAAATGTGTTAAATGTTTACAAAAGACAGTAAAGGACTCTTACTACATAATGTGTAGACCATGTGCCTGTGAACTTGAAGTTTGTGCAAAATGTGGAAAAAAAGCAGAGATCGTTATTCCGTTTAATAAAGAACCAGAAACTTCAGAAAATACTGAAAGTGAAGGTTCTAACCATAGAAGAAGCTCCAGACAGAAGAAAGACAGTGATGAGGACTTAGATGCTGAGTCTGACTCGGGTGGCGAGGATGGGGGCACTCAGGCCTGACAGCACTGAGTCAGCTGCAGAGGGAGTCCGAAAAGGCTGTTCCAATAGGCAGAACTGGCTCATGAGCAATATCGGTTACTTATAACATTTGAGTAACAGATCTTAAAGGTTTTCACAATAACACTAAGCTGTATATACAGAATATGTGTGGGCATACCATGGCATGTTGTATAAAACCTATAGAAATTTTTAAGAAAAACATTATCTAATGTCAAATTATTCAGTGTTGAGAATTGGTGATTGTACCAGAACTATCTTCTGGAAAACTAAGATGACTGGCTCAGAATCCATAGCTATAGCCTGACTCGGGTATGTGACTTCGTTAGCAAAAGCCCCCTTACATCGTACAAAGCAAAACAGTCTATTTTTACACACACATACAAGCATGTGTAATGATTTTCCTTCAAAAATGTTTTTATATATCTCATTCCATTTTTTTTTAACCTTTTCCTAGTTTGGAAATATATACTTAGAAAAAATGTGTAGATTGTATAGTTACTATCTAGAAAGGAAAATTCAACATTCATACTGGAGTAGAGATTCTTGCAGTATTAGAAGCTCCTGTGAAGTTCTCCCTCATAAGCTTATCCTTCCCAGAATTCCATCGTCCTGAATTATCACTTCATTGCCAGTATTTTCTCTTGTAATGTAAGTGTAAATTGGCATCATGTGATTATTGAAGTCTGCACCCTTCTGTTTAAAACCCCAGAGCGACAGAACAGTGACCAGGTGGTACAATGGACTTGCCCACACTCTATCTAGATTCACAATTTTAATGTCTTGCTATGTTTTCTGTGTGTCTTAATCTCTACGAATGTATATATGATGCACATGTGCATATACGTATGTGTGTGTATATTTGCTGAGCCATTGAAATAAATGGGAAACTGGTTTTGGAAAAAAAAAATGGAGCTGGAATCTGACAGATGAGTTGACCCAACTTCTACTCTCACCTACTTCCTATTGCACGAATACCTTAGATAAATCAGAGTCTGAGATGAATAAAGTTATATAGAGAACATACAGGAAGATGTTTGTATAGCCCTTGACAAGAGGACATCTCCGCATGATCAGAAGGCAGTAAAGGAGAAAATGTGATTTCAGTGACCTGAAAGTAAAAACTGTATACAGGAAAGACAATCTGGGATATCAACATTGGAGAAGTGAAAGAAGACTTAGAGGAAATGTTTGCAACAGGCGTTAACAACATAGAAGCAGTGTTTGCTATAAGTTAATCTCTGCAAAACATTCAGCAGAGGAGACATGTGCTGTTTCTGTCTCTCTCTCTGTATCCATCTATCTGTCTCTGTCTCTGTGTGTGCCTCTGTGTCTGTCTATCTATTTCTGTCTCTCTCTGTGTCTGTCTGCCTGTCTCTATCTGTATGTATGTCTATGTCTGTCTGTCTGTCTGTGTTAGCTTTAAGTCCTTAGAGAATGTGTGGTTTTGTTTATAAATTTAATAAAGCAAGTAAGAATTACATCTCAAATGTGCACTCTCCATAGCCTCCTCTGAGAGGGACACTCTAAAGCCATGTCTCATGTCTGAGAACCCACCTGGAAAGTAAATGGCATGATGTGTCTGTGTGGTCTCAGTGCGAGGACCCAGCACAGAGCCTGGCACAGAAAGCCTCGCCTGAGGTGGCTCTTGTTGTTGGTTCACTTTCTTAGAACAAAGAGGCCTCTGTTGTTTCTTTAAGGTTGGGTTCCTATGCCTCTGACTCTGGAGTCATAGTGCTCCAAGTGCTGCAAGAAACAGTGGTTCCCAGCTCTGTGTCATCAGATCCTGGAAATGGGAAGCCGGAAAACAGCAACTGGCACAGGGAAGCCAGGAAGCTTGGCTCTAGCCACCCACTTCCCTGGAAAGGACCCTTGGGAATTAAATGCTATCTTCTCTGGTTTTTTACAATTAGTCAAGACAAGGGCCTTGGAAATTGTCCTAAACTAGTGTCACACCTCGTTTTCCGGGATAAAAACGTACTGTCTGGGGGTCACTTGCACTATTGTGCCTAGTGCTTAGTAGTGGGACTTTTGTTAGCCTGTGGTGTTTGTTAGAAGCATTGTCAACCTAAGTGGCATAGCTTCCTTTAAGACACATATACATCGTGTGTGTAGTTTACATAAATATAAAGCAATTTGGTTGTTTGAGGTGTTATTAGTCCCTTATCCTTCTTTCTCATTCTGTATTGAACACCCTCCCTCCTCCCCAGTTGAAGCCCCGCCCCATTTTTCCATTTCCCAGTTCATATCACCGGTATCCTACTGTTCTCTCAGAATCCCTCTCCACCACCTATGGCCCCTCCGATGGCTAGTTTTATGCCAACTTGACATGAGCTGTAGTCATCTGAGAGAAGGGAACTTCAATTACAAAGCTATCGCCACAAGATTGGGCTGTAGGCAAGCCTGTGGGACTTTTTTTTTTTTTTTAATCATTGATTGATGTGAGAAGGCCCAGAACACTGTGGGCAAGGCCACCCCTGGCACTGGTGGTCCTGGGTTTTATAAGAATGCAGGCTGAGCAAGCTATGGGAAGCAAGCCAGTAAGCAGCACCCTTCCATGCCTCTGCATCAGCTCCCGGCCTCCAGGTTCCTGCCCTGCTTGAGTTCCTGTCCTGACTTCCTTCACTGATGATCAGCAATGTGGAAGTGTGAGCCAAATAAACCCTTTCCTCCCCAGCTTGCTTTGGGTGCTGGTGTTTCATAACAGCAACAGTAGATTTAATTAAGACAGTCCTTTTACACTTTCCTGGTTTCCGATGTTTTTTCATGCTGAATATTCCCATCTGAGGATTCGGAGCTAAGAACTATGAAGAAAACATATGGTGTTTGTCCTTCTGGCTCTGGGTTACCTCACTCGATATAATCATTTTCTGGGTCCATTTATTTGCAAATTTGAATTCTCTTAACTTTGGATCAGTAATATCCAGGTAACTCTTGATTACTGCTCTGCAGTTGAGGGTAGGCACCTAGCGACACTTCACCCTTAGGGCATAGGACTTGGATGATTGAAGCTCGATCTGACCTGCACGCCTCTCTCCTGTGGTCTAACTTCCTTGGTACAAAGAATACTATGCAAACTGACAAGGGAGGAAAGTAATAGTCCTACTACCCAGCTTCAATACCTGTAAGCCATGGCAAGTTATTCACAAAGGTTCAAGATATTCATAAAGGTACCTCAAATGGTATCCACCTATTGGTGGTAACCAACAGCTGTCTAATTGGACATGAGACCCACTCAACAGGAGGAAAATCATGCCTGATACTAGAAACTCAGCCAGCTTCCCAGGGTTAGTGGTGTCATAGGCCTTAGAAAAGAATCTACAACTGTACTTTGCTAGATCAGTACAATTCCTTACTACACACTAAATATTATCCTTATATGTAGCCACCGCCCCTCATCAATAAATCCTCTCTTTACACTAAATGAAGGCCACTACAGAAAGCCACAATTGGACACAATGCAGAAACAACACCTACATGTTTGATCCGATGGCTCGGGGATCATCATGGAAGATGGTGGGAGGGGAAAAAAAGAGCCAGAACACCGGGAGTCTGCTGTGGAACAGACTCTCCTAGAAATGGTGGCCTAAACAAGACTGGACTAATGGTATTATCAATGGTATGATAAAGCAGAAAGGCAAATTTTTCAGGAGGTCCCACTCCTAGACAAAGAACTGCAGACAACCAATGAGTATTGGGAGAATAATATTTAGTTTCTCCCAGGGATTGGCCTCCTTCCAGTGGTCCAATACAGAACAGCCATGCCTGACACCATATACATACCATGGTTGTGGGTTGCCCTGGTGCTGTTTGTATTCTGATGTTAGTTCTGCTTCCTTAAGAGGGGTTGCCCAACATTACATACTCAATGATCTCATGTGAACCTTCTCCCACTTTTTACTGGTCAATAAAGGCTACAGCCTATGATTGGGGAGTAGAGAGGAGAGGTGGAACTAGAGGTTTGAGAGTGGGGGCAGGTAGAGAAGGAGAAGAGGATGAGAGGGGAGGAGAGAGGGTAGAGGAGGAGGAAGCCATGATAGACCTGAACCACATGGCCAGGAGAAACCACAAGTAGAAAGTAAGTCTTAGAGTTGGGGAATAAGTTAGTATAGTGTTGTATCTGCCCACTATAGGCATATAGCTTGTAATTATAATAACTGGATTGTGTGTTTTTCAAATGGGCTTATTGGGATTGGAAATTCTCAGAACATACCACCACCAAAAAAAGACTCTGAAAGTCACACACACACACACACACACACACACACACACGCGCGCGCGCGCGCGCGCGAGCATGTCCATGTGTTATATGTTTGTATCTATACATATGTATACACACATATGTAAGAATAATAAAAAAAAAGAGACTATTAACTTGAGGACAGGAGGCATGGGAGCATCTCAAAGGAGGGACCTTGAAGGGACTAGAGAGGAGGAAAAGAAGTTGGAGAAGTGATATAGCTCTATTGTAATTTAAAATATATTTTTAGAAAAATACAAGTGCAGAGGGGCCACCACATGATGTCTTATGCCTAGTTTTCAGGAAGCTCCAGTGGCCAAGAAGAGAGGAACACAGCCAGGGCTGAGTGATCCTGGAATCCAACAACTCTGGCTTTGTGCCCCACTTCTGGGCTGCCTTCCATATTTTCTCATGGCTCTGTTGCAATTTGCAATAATGAGTGTTATACACATAGATGCACACATGAACATACACATTCACACACACACACATACACACACACATACACACACACACACACACACACTTTTAATGTTTTTAAGTCTTTATTCAATGGTCAATTATGGCTCCTTATCAGCTTTTCAGGTGTATGTTAAATGCACACAAGAGACCTAGCTTCCTAAAAGTTGTACATCTTTGTAGCATAGTCATCCTATCTATCAACAGAATATTGATCCCTCAGAATGTCCAAATCTTCAAGTGCTCCAGTCTTTCATACAAAACAGTGCAGTATTCTATATAACCTGCACACTCACCCCCTATATTTCAGGTCATGTCTGAGTGACTCTAAATACCTCAGACACTCTAAATGCTACAAGGCAGCTGGAAATGGTGACCAGAATCTGTGCATATCCAACACAGATGCAACATTTGAAGGCTATTATTTCCTGTCCGTGTGGTGTTAAAGTCATGGTTGAGAAACCCACAGACACACAGGACCACCGAGCCCTATTGCTAGGTATACAAGTGCACCCAGGGACTTAGGAAAGGCTCAGAATCCTCTCAGGATTTTCATTAAGGAGGCAATGTCATCATGTTATTTTAAAATATTTTTAGGTATGAAAGGAACAAATGTTTGTAACGCCTCAGTGGATAGGTGCTAAAGGAGAAATGCTTTGTTGTTGTTCGTTTGAAGAGTATTATTTTCTCATCGTTATTAGTTCCTTGAGAATTTTGAAAATATTTTAATCACATTAACCCATCTCCCCCAACTCCCTACAGATACATTCCCTGCCACCCAACTCACCCAGTGCTATGCCCTCCTTTTTTAAAAAACACATTAAGTACAATTTGTGCTGCTCATACATTCCTGGGTATGTGGCATCCCACCGGAGCATGACTGACCTACCAGGAGCCACACCCTTAAAGAAAACTGAGTCCCCTCTCCCAGCAGCTACTGGTTGTCAATAAGTCCGCATCTATGGATAAGACTTTGAAGCCAGGTATTTTATGGAATGAAAACTGAAAATGACCCTTTCCTTGGAGTTCTAACAAAATAACTGTCTCTGCTAGCCTCTGTTTCTTATTTGGGTCTGAAGACAATCCTGCCTTCTCCACAGGAGGCTGCTGAGCTTGGATAAATGCTGTGTCAGGAACAGAAGAGAAGGGCAGTAGAGGACTGGCAAGCTTTGGCAAGTAGCTGGGCTGTCAGAAACCCCTCCAGGTTCTGAGATAAATTACCCAAGCTGCTCAGCAACTCTCCTCCAGTCTTATCTACCCTGGAACACACATCCTCCCTTGGGGTTTGACTGCTGGGTCATCGGCCTGTGCAACAGGCTGGGGCAACTTCATGCTCTGATTCATTCCAGGCTCCTCATCTGAAAGGGATTTCTAGCTCCAGAACCCTCTTTGAAAACCTTTCCCTTTCTTTAAAGTCAACCTCCTACCTCCCCTCTCTAAAGAGCTTCAGACCACTGGCTAGCATTCCTCTCCCTTCCTTCTTCCTCTACGCCCTTGCTCCTGCCATCCCCCACCTCCCCTTCAATGATTACAGGCAACATTCCTTGTACATTACCCTTAGGAGGGAAGGGAAAGCATTTTGTCTAAAGTCAATTTAACCACAGTTGATTTTGAAACTCAAATCTTAAAAGCCTTGACTTTTAACGGGCTATCTGAAACACAAAGGTTTGGGTTTATTCCTGCTTTTATTTGTTGGAATACATCCCTCTACATCAAAAGTCAAACATCTAGAAGTCACAAGCATAGAGTTTATACAAAGCACGTTTCTTATTTCAAAGAAGCACATATCAGAGCTGGCATGTAACACAAGTACCATGAGAGTGTCTCTGGGTTTGAGACCTCAGTGAAAGTATGGATGGAGAAGCTGGGCCTTCAGTTCTGGGATGTAATCCAAGAGACTGCAAACCTCTTATGGAAGTCCCTCTTTAACAATGGAGACAGTTGACAGGTGTGATGGTTTGGATGTGCTTGGCCCAGGGAGTAGCACTATTTGGAGGTGTGGCTCTGTGGGAGTAGGTGTGGCCTTGTTGGAGTAGATGTGACACTATAGGAGTGGGCTTTAATACCCTAATCCTAGCTGCCTGGAAGTCAGTCTTCCACTAGCAGCCTTCAGGTGAAGATGTAGAACTCTCAGTGCCTCCTGCACCATGACTGCTTGGATGCTGCCATGTTCCCACCTTGATAATAATGGACTGAACCACTGAACCTATAAGCCAGCCCCAATTAAATGTTCTTATAAGAGTTGCCTTGGTCATGGTGTCTGTTCACAGCAGTAAAACCCGAACTAAGTCTACAGGTAAGGATGAATGCCTGAGGACATGAACTTAGAGGAAACCCAGAATCCAAAGAACTGAGCAAACTCTAGGGACCCCTGAAAAGTTTCTGGGATCCTCCAATAGAGCAAGCCTCTCCCTCCTGAGAAGAGAGTCAGTGTAAGACATCTGGGAATCAAGGACACAATACCCAGGACCCAAGTTAACAGTTGCTACCTGGTAGCTATATATGGGCAAAACTGAGGGATGGATAGGAGGGTAAAAGATGGGAAAGAGGGAGAGAGAAGGAAGGTGAGAGAAGTGAGGAAAGGAAGGATGGAGGGAGGAAATATTGAGCTAGCTTCAATGCCAGATGGGCCATATGTAAGACTAAAAGGACCTACGTTATCTTGAACTGGTGTGCTAGATAATTTTAACTGTCAATTTGATAGTGCCTTGAATCACATGAGGAATGAATTTCAACTGAGAAGCTGTCTAGATACAGGTCATCTGCAGATATGCATGCCGGGAGCAGGGGTAGGGGGTGGGGAGGTCTTGATTGTTGATATAAGGAGACCCAATATCAACCCAACCCAATGTGAAAAGCACCCTTCCCTTGGTTGGAGTCCTGGACTGTGTAAGAGCAGAGAGAGCTAGCTGAGTGTGTAGCCAACAACCAAGCACCCACACATTTATTCTTCCTCTGGCCTCGACTGTGGGCTCACGGCTTAATGTTCCTGCTCTGAGTTTGCCATAGTAGTGGGCTCACCTGAAATGGAAAATCAAATAAAGCCTTTCTTCCCAGTTTGCTTTCTGTCTGGATGCTTTATTACAGCAACGGAATAAAACTGGAGCAACTGGGAAGGAAAACCGGATGGTTTCTCCTACCATGCTCAGAAGGAGGGATCCACTGTTGCATCCTTTTGTTAGTAGAAGTCACCCTGCTTCTCACTGGCCCTCAAATCTTCTGGATGACTATGAGTACAGCACTGAGTCAGTTTATGCCCCAACTGTCCTAGAGCCTGAGAGTTCCTCAGTTCCAAGCAAGCCAGGATGGTTGGTCACTCTACCCAATATGTGTGTAGCATCTTTCCACATTCCTGTTTCAGTTTTTAGTGGAGTAAGGGCGTTCGGACTGGGTCCATTTGATCAGAAAAAGTGAACACTGTGCCACTCACTACTTCACTGAATTATAATGACTGTGAATGAAATCTAACAAATAGTTAAAATACAGCAGAATAGGACAGAGTGCAGACAGAATAAGATAATGCCACCAGAGAGCTCTGTGCACCCACTAAAATGACTAAATTTAGATAGGCGATCATAAATATTGGCAGGACTGTAGTGACAATTTTGGAATTTTGGTCTCTTTTTTAAAAAACAGAAATATTATAAGAGTATGTTTTTGTTTTAACCTCAGATATGGAGATATGGGGCTGCTTCCGACTGTCTGCAGCAGCTGACTATGATTTTCCTAATGCTCTAGCAGAGGTGTGGTTTTGCCCACTGTAGATAGTTTCTATGGATGTGTGATAGTTGGAGTTCTGGGGACTTTTCAGAGGGTATATGAGTGCTAGGGCCCTGAGAGATGGGTTGGGTTGTTGGTTACTGTTGGTTGCTATTGGTTGAGATTTTTTTTAAGTAGCCGTGCACAAAGAAGAAACAACAAGAAGAAAATAGATATCCTGATGGCAAAGATTAAATTTGCCCTCAGGAACTCAACACCCCTAATCAGCAGGAAGTAGTCTAATGATAATACCTTCGGCTTTCTGACCCATGACTTTATTCAAGGATCTCCTTCCTTTCCTCTCCATCCTTTTTTCTCTATGTCTAGTGTTAAAGGGTTGAAAAAGTGGAAGAAAATGGGTGGGGAAGGGTAGAAGAAAAGAAGGACACACAAAGTAGCAAAGACAGCTAAACAGAACCATGAAACACCTGAAACTCTAATGCACTTACCATGCTGGTAAGAATATACGTGTGTGTACCCACTTAGGGGAGTGGATTATCACTTTCATAAAATATAAATACATACCTACTCTTTGACCTAGAAATTCCATTATTAGGAATTTACTCAGGACATAAAATGTGTGAGCGTCCAAGATCATACTGCATAGTAGCTTTAGAAAAAGTAGCAGAAACTAGAAAGGATCTAGCTTCAGGTGAGCCAATAATGGTGTGTTCACACAGTGGAACTGTCAGAAAGTAGGATGGTCTCCCATGCATTTAACACACAGAGAACCTTAAAATGAGTGAAGGAAGTCAGATCAGTGGTCCCAGGAGAACAAGAACAGACCAGTAGAGTATTAGAAATAACCTCTGTCTTGCCCTGCTAATTTTTACAGGAATAAATACACACATCAAGAATTCATCAAGACAAACACTTTAAAGAGGTACATTTTCTTGTTTCTAACCTAGATTATTAGTAATAAAGTTGACTTTCAAAACACCAAGACAATATAACTTATAAGGTATACTAAATATTGTATACCCACAGTGTGCCACAGATGGGCACAAGCCAATAAGGACTTCCCACAGAGGCTGGGACTGCCTAGCCAGAAGGAGACAGAGAAGTAGAGGCATGTTGGACCACTCAGGGGACCAGCAGGTGGGACAGATGCTGAAGGACGATACCGTGAGGTTCAAGGATGGCATGAAAGGAGGATGTGGAGGAGAGTGGGATCCACATAAAAACTAGAACAGGAGGGTGAGTTGGGAGAGACTGGGGAAAGCCTCTTATGTTCTTCTCATGGACTCTGACCTCATGTTGCCCAATTGTGATATCTGGATCCTCAACAAGGACACCTGGTCCATGTGTCACAGATAATACATTACTAATTAGGACTTATGGAGGTTATCTCTGCAGTGACCCAAAGGCGGTAACAAAGGGTCAGAAAACCATGTCAACATGTGTATACTGTCTGCCCAGGAGAAGTCTTGTCAACAACAGAATGGCAAATTTGAAAGTTGAAGCAGTGTAAGGTCATGTGCACCAGAATACTGGAATAAACCAGGAAGTGTTGGCTTATTGAGAGGCCAAAGTCATGACAAAATCAAGTGGACACTCCTGTGGAGGAGCAGGTTCACAATTGGAAATTCTACCAGAGCACTGCCTCTAAATCTCTGCATGGCTCCTGTGCATTCTTGCAAGATTCCAAGAAACTCTTTCAGATGTCCTTTCTTAACATCGTCCTCTCTATACCTTGAATTATGAGTCAGAGGCCAGGAGGCTGGAGTGAGGTGGGAGGAGCTGTTTAGAGTGATCAAGCAAGGAGAGCCTTTCTCTGACCTAAGAGCCTCACCTCTGGGAAGGACAAGTGTGGCTGGCCTAAAATGACCCTCCAGTCTGTGTTGTTTAGATCTATCCTGATGCCTCTCAAACAATCCAACTTAAAGGGCCTTTAAAAAGCATATTCAGTGATAGGCAATGGGTCCTAACAATTAAAACAAGCAATTCTGCAAAACACTAAAGCACATGGCTCTTGCCACAAGGTGTGTCAGAACAAAGCCTGACACAGAAGGATGACACCATCACACTCTGCCGGCACATGTTTACTGGAACTCAGATCGATGTTTACATCCACATCATTGCTTCCCCATCCATGGGAGACAGTCCTCCCTCCTGGAACAGAGGATGGAACATGGGGATGTCACCCATATACAACCTGCTCAAATATTTGTTGAGATTTGTCTTTTTCCAGTCTATTGTAATGCTAAGTTGGGGCCCCCAAGACCTGGAGTCTGCAGTAGCCCCTAGGACCCCTGCCCCCAAGTTAATTCTAATTGGCAAATAAAGATACTGACAACCAATAGCAGAGCAAAAGAGATATAGGTGGACATAGAAGAGACCACAAGGAAAGGCAGAGAGAAGCCATCATGGAAGAAGAATATGCAGGAGGAAGAATTGGGAGCCAACATGAGCTAAAAGCCAAGAGAATGTGGCCCAGAGGGCTGCCCAGTTGGAACATAATAAATGGTAAGTGATAACTTACTATTAAGAGCTGCCCAGATGGAACGTAATAAACAGTAAGTAATAACTTAGGGTTACTGATAGGAAAGGAGATTCCAACAGCATAGACAGTAGGCAGCTGCTCAGCTACTGTGCTGCCTAAGGCATATTTAAAAATATAAAGGCTCTGTGTGTGTGTGTGTGTGTGTGTGTGTGTGTGTGTGTGTGTGTGTCTTTCATCCAGGAACGTAAATGGTCTGAGGTTGGGGAAGAAGCCCCGTGCCAGGATTTTTCTTACTTTTTACTACAAATATTTGCAACAAAATTAAGTTCTCTCTCAGTACAATAATACAGGCATCAGCAGAAATCTGCACCTTTCAGCCAATAGAATCTAGGGAAACCTGGAACCTTGCTACAGGGTATGTGTGGTAGAAGGGCATGCACAAACTGCACACTAGGGAGAAAATTCCAAAAGAAGATGGCTTTCTGGGAGTGGGGAGCTAGGACATTAGGCTGGCTATGCTTAGCTCTCAGGCTCAAGCCTGGGGAGGACCTGTGACAAATAGCCCCAAACTGGACATGAGTCACAGTGTAGTCTGGCTTCTGAGAAGGCTGTAACTCTCAGTCCCCTTGACTCACCCTTATTCTCTGTAGCGCAAACTTCACCTTGCAGCCACCCACAGATGCTGGACACAGAGGGAACTGTCACAATTAGAGCCTCTTGCTAAGCTGCATATCCCACACTCCACTCTCTTGGCTTTAGCCCAGGAGACTTCCTAATGCAGTGGGGACCAGATACCCTTGGGAGCGTAGGTCCACAGTTGGGCAGTGTCTGAGACCGAGTCAGATACCTCTGAGCCTTGAAGAAGCTGCCATCCGTTCTGGGGGGGGGGGAGAGACAGACTCTCTGCTTTAGTGGTCACAGAAAGGGGGCACTCATTAAGAAGAGAAAGAGAAACTTCAAAAATTCCTGAGTTAACAGTTCAGGTCTATCTGTTGGAAAATAATAGCTGGTCTCACACTGTCAGGAAGAGAAAGGGAAATATGATTCCCCAGCCACTTAGGGCCTGCCCACTCATCATGCAACTAATTGTTTAAAATATATCAGCTATCTTCCTAGACTGGCTGTCTTCTAGGTAGCCATTGCTTCTCCGGGCAGTAGGGTGTGGAATCTGGAAGTAGTGTATGGGTGGAAACACTTCAGATCCAGGTTTGAACAGCCACTTCACTGCGACCTTAGGCAAAGTATTCAGTGCTTCTGTACCTGTTTCCTTTGTGTGAAAGGAGAGATAAATAGGGCCAGACCATGAAGACTAGCTTCCTCTAAAGAGCAGGTCTCCTGACACACGCACATATGTGGGCATAATTGTATCTCAGTTAGGCTGGCTACTGCTGTGATGAAATACACTGACCAAAAGCAATTTATGGAGGAAAGGATTCATTTGAGCTTACAACTCTCAGGTCAAAGGGTATCATCGAAGGAGTCAAGACAAGACAATATACGCAGAGTCTACCCAAACGCTTTTCTTCCTATAAGGAACTTGGTCATTCATTGACTATGGATATCTGAGTGGGTCCGACCACTAGTATTTATGGAGGGATGGATGCCTGACCACTATTATCCACATCCACAGAAGAGGAGTTGGGATCTCAAGATTTTACATCAATCATTTAGGTGGGACAATACAATTGACATTTTAGCTGCATTCCTGCTCCTGCCCACAAATTAACTGTTACTAATAGACTTGCCAGGAAAGACTGAATGTCAACATGAGCCCTGTCTAAGAATACATATCCCCACAGGTCCAATCGCGGCATGAATCATACAGGATTAACCAATCATTTTCTGATTGGCTCGAAGGCCCACTCCATGAGATAGAACCCACCCCTGAGGCTGATAAAGGTGTCAAGAACCTGCAGCTAAACAAGCCCCAGGCCTTGAGAGAGAAACCAATTCTATTTTCTACTAAGTAATCATAGTATATGTGACTACAAATGACTTCCTAATAGATCAGTGTATCTCTCAACCCTCATCAGTCGATGGCAGTTAGCACAGAGCACTTCAAAATGATCAGTCAGCAGAGAACAAGAGACTTGGCAGTGGTCAAGCTTGAACGGAATGTACAAATCACATCCCTTGCCTCCTAGTAACTAACATTACTAGTGGCCTCTTCATGGAAGAGGGTCTAGAAAGATTTGAAGAGACAGAGGTAGTCAATAATTTCAAGGAAACAATGTTTTACAGAAAAAAAAAAACAAAAACAAAAACCAAACCAGACAGTTACAAGGATGAATTCGTGCTGATTGTGATGTTTGCATAAGGTCTGCACAGGCTTTAGACAAGGAAAAAAAAAAAAACATCCCAGCATGAACCTGGAGAAGTGAGCAGGAAATCCCACCCTAGCTGAGGAGCCGCTGGCATCTATCAGATCTCTTCTTTGGGAAGGAACAGCTGTTAACGAGGTGACCTCTGGTAGGTCAACCACTCTTCAGGGAAGGCCGGACTCCCTAGTTTTTGGGAAGCAATCTGAACTTAATTGGGGGGCGGGTGGGGGGAGAATAGTCAGAGTTGGGTGGATAGGAAAGTGAGTGAGGTAGATTAGGGAGGAGTTGGAGGGGGTGAATATGATCAATATACACTATGTGAAAGTCTCAAAGGATTTACAAAAATAGTGTTTACTTTAAAAACACAATATGCAAATACGTTGTCACAAGTTTCCGAAGCCTGGTGTTGAGTCTCTGATTCCTGGAAACTGCACAGAGCAGCACATTCCTAAATGGTGCTTCTCAGTGAGCTGAGATTGCTGTCCAGGATGAGTCATGGGGAGGCAGGAGGCAGCCACTGGGAACTGAAGCGCTGATAACAGTGGTGTGATCTACAAGGTGAAATCTAGGAGGAAGTCTCCATTTCCAGAGGGACGCTAGCCAGCTACAAAGAAATGACTGAAACAGGGAGTCCATACAGGAAAGGCTCTGAAAAACATGAGTGCCTGGCTGCTGGGTTCTCACGCAAAGCCTTAATAATTAGGAGATCTTGGCAGAAATCCCAGTGAGCTCATGAGACCAGAGGGTCCCAGTACTGCCTGATGCGCTGGAATGAGAGCATCTCCTAACAGAGGCTGAGGAGCAGAAGCCACATCTATTTCCAGGGCCAAAAACGAAGTATGTCATTGACAGTCTTTTCCCAAATTGAAAACTCCCATTTTGTTACTTATTAACTGAGCAACCTCAGGTAAATAAATCACATAACCTTTCTGAGACACAAGAAATAATAGCTAATAATCTTATTGTCATTGAAAAGTGATTGCCTCCTTATGAGATAATTATGCCTATTCATTTTGATATAGCACCAAGGTAAACAGACTCAGTCTATAGAGCCCAAAGGCAAATATGCAAGACATTGTGAATCAAGGAGTATATTATGAATGCATAATTATATATGTGAATCAAGAAACATATTATGTATGCAATGTATTTATATATGCAGTATGCTATGTATGCAATGATCAATTGGCCCGTTTTCAACCAAGTTCTGCATCTGCAGATTTGTCAATATCAGATCTTAAAATATTAGAAAAAAAAGTCTTGGAATGTATCTGAGCATCAAGCGCCTGCTTAGCACCTACAAGAGTCTGGGTTCAATTCCCTCGGCAAGAAAAATGGTGATTGAAAAATTGTATCTGTACTAGATATGCACAGATAATATTTTCTTCTCGTTTCATAGACATGGTTATTTATACAGCATTACATCATCTTACATAGTATGGAGATTCAAGAGATGTTTGAAATAGTATGGGAAGGTAAATTATCACATATATGTATATATATATATATATCACATATATATCACATATATACATGTATATATATACACATACAAACCTGTATGTGTGTATTTGGATATATACATGATATATATGTGTATATATGTGTATATATACACAATGTGTATATGTATACATATACATATTTCATAGGTCCCTTTATAACAAGAGAAAACACTTCAGCCCACCTGCCCTACCTGCTTAAGTAGGCCTCCCTCTCCTTTGGAGAGCTGACTGGAAGTAAGGCTGCAGAGTCATCACTTTCCAGACTGATATTCTGAAGTGAACAGTTGCAGCAAAGTTGGCAGGGGTCCCCAGTGCAGGGAGTGTTCCTCAGGAGCCTCAAATAGGGGCAGGATAAGCCCTCTGGGAGTAAAATCAAGTATTGAATGTTGAGTGGATATTTCTACAGTCTTCTCTTGTGGAAGTATAAACACCATTTCCTCCCTCCTCCTGGAGTTTTAACAAACCAAAGTAAAATTCCACCAAAGTTTACTTTGGAAAATTCACGAGTGTGTTGGGCTCTTTTACAGAGCAATGGACAGGCGCACAGGTGGCCTTAAAACAGCCATCCTGGAAGATCTGTAACCAGCATGGGAGAGGATTCCACCATAGCTGCGTAGATGGCGTCCTCTCCTGTGATTCCTCCTCACCTGCATCCTCTACAGCAATGGTTCTCAGCCTTCCTTATGCTGTGACCCTTCAGTACAGTTCCTCATCCTGTGGTGATCCCCAACAATAACATTATCATTGTTGCTATTTTATATTATAACTGCAATTTTGTTACTGTTAGGAATCACATGTAAATATTTTTGTACACAGAAATTTGCCAAAAGAGTCACAACCCATGGGTTGAGAACCACTGCTCTACTCCTTCTCAGAGACTCCCACAGCCTCTTGCAATTAGGGAAGAATTGCATACAGCTGCTTGAAGAGGGGGTCTGGATACTCTGGTAAGGATCTGTGACTCTCCACACTCCTCCTTCCAAGAGGAAATGTCAACAGCCAAGAGTCAACAAACACAACTGTGGTGATCTTTCAAGAGTAAGCCCAGTAGAACTCCTGAAGACAGGGGAAGTTTCCAAGTATATATAGTCCTACCTAGACAAGAATAGGGAGCAGGAATTTGGAGTTGGAGTTCACAGTACTGAGCCTAAGCTCTTGAGTCATGCAACCAATCTCAAAGAGGTAAGAATAGAAACTAGTTCACATTGACTTTGCCAACCTGGATCAAATTCCAGGGAGTCTCAGGTCAGGTGGTTTATTAACAGCATATTTAAACACAATAGAATCTGGGGGAAAGTTTCCAGGCAACAATCATTCCAATTCAAGTACAAATAAAGATTAGGTATGACTACACAGAAACTCCTTTGCAAAGTACATATGACCATGAAGATGGGTTCTATAGCTAAAAGGCCTAGAAATAATGTCTCTGACATAGGTCAACAGGCTATAAAGTCCATGTGACATATCCCACAAGGATGAGTTCTATTAACTGGGAGTTAAAGATAAGATTCTGGGGAGGGGCCATATGAGGTAATCATTATGGGGGTGGGAGTTGGGTGAGCCTGCCCCAAAAGATCACCAGGTCATTAACAATATCTATTCCCAGCCCTCTGGGTGGAAAGTAGGCATTTCCTCCTGGTTGCCCTAGTGATCTGTGGTCACAGGACCTTTGTGCCCCCAACAATCTCTGTTAGCTAACCCTTGATGTAGCAGGAGTGCCCTGAATGTGACCCTGATCGGCAAGCAGAGTGATAGAGAGCAGTCCCCCTGTGCATCCTAGAGGTAACTCACCAACGCCTTGCAAGAGCATGAGGTCAGGGCACTGCCAACATTTGTCTAAAGTTAAACAAGTGGACCCACACAAGTCTCTTCTATGTCGGTTCCAAGTACCAAACTCAGTACCCAGACTTCCCACTTCCTCCAGGGTCTGGCCTGGTGAGACTCCCCATACCTCCCCATTCAAGCCTTTTGTGCAAACCACCAAAGCTAGCCTAAGTCCCACATCCAGTGCCCTAGATTTGTCTGGTCACCCAAGTCTGTGCAGCCTAAGACCATCCACACATCCTTTTTACACAGTTTCCAGACACTTCATTTGCTGTATGGACTTTCCATATCCTTCCTTCTCCAGGGTCTCATTTGGGGAATCAGACTGTCTTACTCAGTCTTACTATTGCTGTGATGAGACACCATGACCAAAAGAAAGTTGGAGAGGAAAGGCTCAGACTTTTGACTCACACCTTCACAGTGAAGGAATTCAGGACAGGAACTCAAACAGGGCAGGAACCTGGAGGCAGGAGCTGATACAGAGGCCACAACAGGGTACAGCTTACTGGCTTACTCCTCATGGCTTGCTTAGCCTGATTTCTTATAGAACCAGGACACCAGCCTAGGGATGGCACCACCCACAATGAGTTGGGCCATCCCTCATCAATCTCTTATTAAGATAATGTTCTACAGGCTTGTCTACAGCCTAGAGCTCATAAAGGCGTTTTCTTTAATTTAATTATGGTTCCCTCCTCTCAGATAACTCTAGTTTGTATCAAGTTGACATAAAACTATCCAATACATGATGGAGAGATGACTCAGTGGTTACAAGCACTGACTATTCTTCCAGAGGTCCTGAGTTCAATTCCCAGCAACCACATAATGGCTTACAACAATCTGCAATGAGATCCGATGCCCTCTTCTGGTGTGTCTAAAGAGAGTGACAATGTACTCACATACATTAAATAAATAAATAAAAACATAATACATAATACATAAAATAATTTTTTTAAAAAAATAATTGGCCATGTTTAATACATACATGCATGCATACATACATACATACATACATACACAAATACTATCCAGTACAGTCTCTGACATATCTACCCTTTCTCCTGAATCTGCTAGATCTAGTCAGGTCCCACATACAGCACCCTTGCCTAGTCAAGCCTACCATTCCTTCATTATGAAGGAGCTCTAAGCTTTGGCCAGAACCATCCATCCCTACCTATTTCCCAACCCACAGGACCCACTCATTCCATATGCAACCTTTTGAGCCAACCAGATCTACCTCCACACTCCAGGCTTGGACCAGGAAGCATACCCTGTATACCAACCCAGTTCCCTCTGCACACCTGACTTCCTTCCACCCAGTTCATTTCTAAGCTCTAAGCCAACTCTGTCTACATATCCTCTCTTCTGCTTCAAACTACTCCGTCCATAACAAAAGAAGTCATCATGCCAAGAACTCATTGCAAAATTAGCAACAATATAAAAGATAAAGCTAGTATCTTCTCTCCAGAACTGATGAGTCCTGTAGAAATGTTTGACAGAGAAAATTACCTAGATGGAACCTAGGACAATGATTTTAAAAGAACAACCACAAACTTCATCCAAGAATTCAAAGAGTTTAAAGAAAAGGCAAAGAAACAGCTCAATGAAATTAAGGAGATAGCACTTAAGGAGCCTGAGTGATGCTCACACAGGAGAAGAAACACAAATGTAAGATGGTCCAAGGCTTAAAACTGGAATTCAGTCGGGTGATACACACATTGAAAGAAACTCATGCTGGAATGAAGATATAATAAGAGAACCCAATAACTCAACTAGAGAACTCAAAGGAAACCTTCACAAGTAGAATGAATCAAACAGAAGATGGAATATCAGCAGCCTGAAGATACAGACATTCTCTACCAAATAAGCAAGAAATTAAAAAAAAAAGAAAAAGAAAAAAGAAAAGAAAAGAAATACACAGGAAGTATTCAACGCTATGAAAAAACAAACCCAAGCCAATGCCATAGACCAGATTTCAGCAAAAAAAATAAATAAATAACTTTCCAAAACTAAGGAAAGACACACCCAAACAAATTACAAGAATTACAAGAACACCAAATAGACAAGACCAGAAATGAAATGAAAATTCTTACAGCATTGCCTTATCTGGCCTCAGTGGAAAAGGATGCACCTAGCCCTGCAGATACTTGATATGCAAGGGTTGAGGATACCCAGGGGACCCCACCTGCTCAGAGGAGAAGGGGAGGGGGAAGGAGGGGAAGGATTGTGAGAGGGATGACCAGGAGGTGGCCACCAGGAGGCAGGCAGGGGTCAGGATAAAATGAATAAGTAAAAAATGTTTTTAAGAGAAAGAAAGAAAATCCCCACAGCATAGCACAGTTACATTTTTTTAAAAGCATACTGAAAGCTGCAAAAGAAAATATATAAGATACATATTAAGGAAATGCCATCAGAATTAACAGCCAACTTCTTGATGGAAATTTTGAAAGTCAGAAGAGCCTGGAGTAATGCATTCTAAGTACTAAAAGACTATGATGGCCAGCCTTCACTAATATACCCAGCAAAACTATCTGCCATAAATTAAGGAGAAAGTAAAACTTTCCACAACATAAACAGACTGGAAATTTTATATCCAGCAAACCAAAAGTAAAGAAAATGCAGGAAACAGTATTTTAGGCTAAAAAGAGGATTGAGTATAACAGAGAGACTATGGAAAGAAATAAAAAAGTCATAAGTATTAAAACATAAAATACCACTGAGAACACAAACACCAACACCAAAATTCAACAACATGGTGGCCATGATTAACACACACATTTCAGTAATAACTTTAAACATCAATAGCTTCAAGATTCTCCAGTCAAAAGATCCATTTAAAATAATCTACATTATGACCCAGTTATACCACTCCTTGCATAGTCAAGGACTTCCTCTTCCTCAGATACTTGCTTGGACATTTTCACTACTGCTCTAGTCACAGTAGCAAGGAAATGGAAACATTGTAAATGTCCTTCCACCAATGAATGGCTAATGAAAATGTGCTACACATACACCATGGGGTACTATTCAGCTATAAAGAAAAACTAAATAGTGAACTCTACAGATCAATGAATAGAATCCCAAAATGTATTCCATGAGGTAACCCAGATTGAGAGGCCACTACCTTCAGCTCTTCAGATGTGCGTACATAACCTGGAGTGACGGCAGAGAGCAGGCAAGCAAAACAGGAACACTGCCAGGATAGGGAGGTTAGTGGCCAATGGAGAGGAGATAGCAAGGTACTCGTGAGAGTGTGTTTAGGTGCCCAAAGAGTTAAGGTTAGGGTGCCCCCTAACTTTAACTAAAGTAGCTTCATATTTTCTTTTTTATATTTTGATACAATAAAGAAATTTCTTCTGACCAAACAGTACCAAATTCTATATCACTAGACAACAGCAAAAAAAATATTGACTTTGCCTAAATCATTTTCAAGTTGGAAAAGAATCTAAAATTTCCATGAAAACACAGGAATACAATGAGGTAATCAGGCCTTGGTGTCTCCTCCACATTCTGTCCCTTTACGTCACTGTCCAGTAGCTGGGTGGGTGGGGAATGGAGATTCTTCTTCACCTCTTCTCTTCCTACTTCTTCATGATCTCCTGTTACAGGAACTTTATGTACTTCATCTCACTTTATTCTCTCAGAGGGCAAAATTACAATGATTTAATTAACTCTTCGGTCTCCTATTCCCTGACCCTTGTCTCTCTAGGACAAATAAATCTCCTTTGTACTGAGAATTTGGTCTTGGCGTGTCCTGAGTCAACTTTGAGGTTCTCTATTGTGCTCCCTGTCAGATAATGAAGGAATCTAAATATTCCCAACCTCACACTCAGTTGGTATTCAACACCAAGGAGAGAGAACCCACTCACAGGGAAGGGGTCCAGAAAATTTTGTGTAAAAACAAAACAACAGACTCGGAATTGTGAAATGTAGCCTTGTATATTTCTGGGAGATCTTCACATGGGAAGCTATGGGGGAGCCACCAGCAGCTGGAAGTCAGAAGCCCATGTCCACACCACAGTCCTCAGCCCACCTGTTTATAGGTTAGCACTGACACAAAGCCAAGAACCAGTTCCCACCAAACTTCCAGTAAATGCTACTGGGAGGGGACAAGGCTGCCTTTCTGTCACGAGGAACAGAACTTCAAAAAATCTTTTTGGAAGGAAAAACTGATAATGGACTTTTGAAAGAGGTCAATGTCACTTGAAAGGGGGTCAAAGGACATTTGAAAACATGGGAGAGACTGTTTGTTCCTAAGTGGACAGGGGTGCGTGACCTGAAAGATCTGCCAAAAGATACTGATCCTGCATTAAGGGGAGAAAAGTCCTCAGATCTCTGCTTTAGGTGAGGTCTAAACCTCAGGGTGCATGAGGGAGGGTTCTGTTGATAACAGAGCCCTGGATTTCTAAGTACCTGAGGAGAAATCCCAAACTGAATCTGAGGAAAACGGCATAGAGAGTTATAACAACTAAAGAAATCAGTCTTACTTAGACTCTAGCTAGCATGAGACACTTAGTGGCTCAGAAGACACCTCAACAACTACTACCATAGTTAGAGACTGTCCCCACCACATCGGAGGCTATCCCCTACCTCAGTCAGAGACTGTCCCCACCATATCAGAGGCTATCCCCCACCTCAGTCAGAGCCTGCCACCAACCACATCAAAGGCTATCCCCCACTGGGATCAGAGGCTATCCCCACCTTGATCAGAAGCTGTCCCCCACCATAGTCAGAGGCTATCCCCCACTAAGATCAGAGGCTGGCCCCACCACAGTCAGAGGCTGTCCCCCACCTCAGTCAGAGGCTGCCCCCCACCTCAATCAAAGGCTGCTCTTCACCATAGCCAAAGACAACCACACACACACAGGGAGAAAGTGTGGAATCATCCTAGGCTCCAATAATGAAGGCATCAGATTATTTATTTTTCCGTCCATCATCTTTCTTTTCTCTTGTCTTCAAAAGAAAGCCCACACAGAAAGGGGGATTTCATCTAACACCATTTATAGAACTCTCCGTACAATCCTGAGAAAGTGAGGGCAACTTGTGTCCCTATGGAGGGGCTTCCTTTAGCAGAGTGACACCCCATGATGCTAATCCTCTCTTCTCTGAAGAGGAAAAACAAGCACCTACCTCAGAGTCTGTGTGAACAACCCTTCATCAGAAGCCACAGTGACAAGTGTGTCAAGAGTGCTAACAGCAAAAAGTCTGTCCAGACACCAGCCACAGCCCACAGAGACACCAGCAAGGGCCTCAGGATCCTCTGGGGATGCGTTTGAAGCTTCTCATTCCCACCTAGTTTTGAACTTTGTTTTTTTTTTTTTTTTTCATAAATGCAGACGCCTAAACATTCCTTCTAGGGGTATATCGTTGTCCCCTCCAGAAGGTCAAGCATGGGAGAGATGAAAATAATCCCAATGGCTTCCCTACGTGGCGGCCCGTCAGGGCTAAACCAGCGTTCTTCTCGCTGTTATTGAAATGAGAGGGCTGTGGAGGCTGAGACAAACTCATACTGTTGGGACCTCAGATGAATGAGAACGTGCCCGCCCTCCCCCAGCATCATCATCCCCTTAGCTCTAGGGAATGCTCTAGAGAGGAATATGGTACCTGGGCTGGGCTCTTTTAGGCAGATGTATTAGGGAGAATTTTCTATTCTCATGTGGGTTGCTGTGAAAGTGTAAAGTATAACTTGAGCTACCATGGCCATTGGGCCTCCCATTTTAAGAGAACCTGCTGGAGAGACATCAAGGTGTGACCCTCCAATGGTTCTGAACCTAGACATGCCTGAGCTGTTCTGTTCTATGTATGAATCTCCCACTCTAGTTGAGGTAAGTTGCTGTTAAAACAAAAACTTCGCTAAGGTGAACATTTAGTTATGAGGGTTTATAACTCTAGCTAGAGTTGTGTATACAAATTTACATATTTATTCCTCTGCAGATTCTGACTCCTCTGAAGAAAAAGGCACAAAAAAAATGCCTAAGTGAAAACAACATGAAGTATTACTTTTCTAAATACGTTAATAAGAAACGTGCCTGCTCATTGTATCTAAATTTGAAGTGTATCCTTAGCAAAACAATAAACCAGAGTCTTTCCAGAAACCTTTCCTCCCCCC
The DNA here is from genome assembly GCA_019843815.1 of Montemys delectorum. Lineage (NCBI taxonomy): Eukaryota > Metazoa > Chordata > Mammalia > Rodentia > Muridae > Montemys > Montemys delectorum. The sequence goes on from JADRCD010167683.1 coordinate 37,412, forward strand.
CCCCCCCCC
>JADRCD010167687.1:0-12293 GCA_019843815.1 Montemys delectorum
TAAATTTTAGGTAAAGATAAAATAATATTCTATATGTCTTTTTCGATTGTCTTTAGTGTTATTTATTACTCTTCCCTCCACATTCCATGGATAAAGTCCCAACAAATTTTCCCATTTCCCCACTTCATAGCATAGATGTCCTAGTTTCTCTCTCTAGAGTTTCTCATCTCCCACTTCCCATGATCTGTTTTTACTTTCTTGATTTCTGCAAATACTATAGGTTATGTATTCACATTTTAAATTTTGGACCTGGGAACCATAAACAAGAGAAAAGGTGGTATTTATATTTCTGGACTAGGGTTTCTTCATCCAGTATATTTTCTAGTTACCCATTTACCTGAAAATTTTATAGTAGCCAAACAGAATTCCATTATGCATATGTACTACATTTTTATCATCCAGTCATCAGTTGAAGGATATTTAAGTCATTTCTGTGGTATATATTTTGGGGTCCTACTATAGTTTTGAGTTCTCTCACTTCCTTCTTTTTGGATTGCACAAACACTGCTGCGCATAGAGCTGGAATGATTTCGCATGGAACTCAAGAAAGCTGTCCACACAGTAGTAGACTGTGACCTTAATTAGCAGGGTTTACCCACATATTTCCATTTTCTAGTTATTGTAAATGTTATTTTTCTTGTTTTTATACACATCCCCCAACTCCTCTAAACCTTATACCACTCCCTTGCTGTTTTCCTACCTCTTCCTTGATTGCTCCCTTCCTGGAATATCTTGAAGAATAGATAAGGAACATCTATCACAAACACACAAAATCTACCTTCTTATACAAGTTGCCTTCTGTAGAAAATTTGACAGTGCCTCAGACCATTTATTTTAATCGTGTGCTAATAAATAAGACTATGTATAATAATGGTGACAACTAGACTTTATTGAATGTTTATTATGTATTGGAAAATTTGCCATTTTTTTGGTATGTATTACCTTTCTTTATTTATTAGTGTACAATTTTTTTTGGTGTGGTTGCCTCCACTTCATGATGTTTGAAGATCCTGGTATTGAGACCTAGATTAGTGACTTTTTTAAGTTGTAGATGCTCTAGAGAGCTTCTCCTTTGTAGGAGAGGGGAAGGCTTCAAGAGGCTTCTTTGGCCTCTCTTAATCTCTCAGAATAGTAACATTATTTGAAAGAAGCAGTTGGAATACTTTGATGGTGAAAAGGAAAGAAGCAAGAGCTGGAAAAATTTTGCAAGTAATTCTATTACTTGCCTGTTAACTGCTTAAGCATGTTAAGCCCAGGGGGAATAATGGTACAAATTATAAGCCATCTGGTTTTAATACAGTAACTTGAAGCTAATAAAAATAGTCTGAGACTGAAGAGCAGAACAATTATCTCTTTATCAGTGATGGTTCTGAGCATTTGGAAGAGCATTAGAAAGGCTGTCTGCTGTATTTCCAAATGAGTATGCATACCAGACAGCTGAGGCATCTGGTTGGAAGTAGGGGTTTATGGGTCTTGCCTCTTAAGATACTGAGTTATCAGCTATGTACATGCAACAAGAATCTATAGTTATAAAGCAGGCATTTCAGAAATGGTTCTAAATCCAAACTATAACTTACACACTGCTTAGAAATTTTTCAGGAGAAATCTCTCCCAGGCTAGTGATAAACTGCCAGGTAACTACCATTTTTGTCCTTTGGATTTTGATAATATTAGAATTCATTGAATGAAAAAGATATGCTTTGATTTTTCTCCATAGTATTATACATGTACCTTGTATCTATCTTATGTCTTTTCTTTAGATTTTTGCATGATTGGGTCAGTGTCTAATACTCTGCTGTTTATATCAGAGGGCTCACAATGAACAAAAGCATTTGAGACAGACTTTAAAAAAAACAAAAACAAAAACAAAAAACTCTGACTTCAGCATTTTAGAAGGATTTGGACGAAGATGATAATTGGTTTAGGTCCTTTGTGCCCTTTAGCCTAGGATACTCAATTGAAATATCAAGTAAAGATTGTAAAAACAATTCCTCTTATGTAGATGGGACTTGGCTTCATATCATGCAAAGGAAGGATGCACTAGCATTTTCAGAAACACAGGATAATAAACAGGGTTTCTCCCACATGGGATTGTACTTACATCTGAGATTTTCTTATAAGAAATTGATTTACATGATTATAGAAATTAGTAGGTCTCAAGATTAGCATGTTGATTGGCAAGCTCGATACCATGAGAGTTTATGATTCAAATTCCATTTCAGAGGCAGCCAGGCTAATATTACTGAAGGAGCTATAAGTTCTGTTCAGATCTATAGACAAGAAATAGCTGGAGTCTTCCATCAAGGCAGTGAGGTTTGGGGAACTCCTGTTACAAAGGATTTGCTTTTTTGGTTAATGTGGATGTTGAGCTGGTTGGATGAGGAAGCCCACTCTCAGTAGGGAGTAGCATGTGATATATCTATTCTGACAACTTATGAAAATCCTCTCCTGGCAACTCCAAGGATAATGTCTGCAAGATGTTTGGGTGTTCCAAGACTCCATCAAATTGACAAAATTAATCTTCATAAAGATCTCTGTTGAAAAGGATATTGTCATAGGAAGAATCTTATAGGATTATAAAAGGTCTCTGTTTTGAGGTTCAAGAGGGACATTGAGATGGATTGTCCTTTTTGGTAAAAGTTTTATTGAGACAGTTATTAATCCCATGGACAGACAGATAGGAGTAGAGTGTGAAGTTAATGAAAGATTTTGATCGCAACACCATATGTAGATAGACAGCACCATAAGCGTTCAAAGAAGAGTTTAGACTCATGTGACTAAGAAGAGTCAAAGTACTTTATGGGTTTCTAAAGTAAGGGACATTTCATGTCAAATAGCTGTTGAATAGTAATGCTTATAGTCATGCTGTCTCTGATTCCCTGGAAAGTGGCAAAAGGAGGAGGATATGTCTTGCATTGGCAGCAAGGGAAGAAGAAATTCAGATAATTTCTTCCAACATGTGTGGGAAATGAAGAAGAGAAGTTTGTTTAGTTAAGGGATTCCCGATTTAGAGATGGGGATGTGATATTATATGTAGCCAGTTGGTGCTCTGGTAACCTGGGGTCTGAAACATCTTTGGGGGAGATAGAATGGTTCCTGCCATTCCTTCTGCAATTAGGGTACCTATGGAATCTGCTAGAGGTTCAGAGATTCATCATCAGGTTCTCCATAGGGAATTTGCCATTCTCTTCACATTGGCTATAAGAAAGGGTTTGTTGCAGTAACTCTGGCCTGATTTTCCCCAGGTACAAACCTAACAGATTTTCTCAAGCCCCTCCTCTTTGCTCTTTCTAGCGTCACCTTCCCATAGAACTCAGTTTCTTTAAGATTCTTTGTGTGGACTCATTACTCACACTACAGAATTGGAAGATCCCAGGCTCATCCTCTAGTTTGGAGGCACAGTTCAGTTCCTTCAGGCTTCCCAGAGAATGATGGAACTATCATTCTAATTTGTCCTTCTCCCTTTTCAATCTGAAGATCAATTCCTTCTTTAGTATTTATTTATTTATTCATTATTTTTATTTGATGTATATCAATATTTTGGCTGCATGTATTTAGGAGTGTCACCTAGGACCCCAGAGTTTAAATGATAGCATCTGATACCCTGGGTTTGATGTTACAGATAGTTGTAAGCCTCCATATGAAATCTGGCAACTGAACCTGAAAAACCCTATTCAAGAACAAGTACTCTTGGTGGCTGAATAGTCTCCCCAGCCTTGTGTAGTTCACTTTTGAAGTGATTTGAAGGGAAACACAGCTTAGTTCAAAAAGACGAACTGTAAAGCCTGTGGAAAGTGAACATATTTTTAAGATGGCATTGTATGCTCTCAAAGTAAAAACCTTTCATTCTTGAAAAGATCCTCATCTTCATTTGAATTATTCCAGAGGAAGGGGAGCTATCCCTAAACCACATCTTTCTGTTCCTTGAAGAGGCAAATAAATATTTAAATTTTATTATTTTATCTATAAATGAATATGTACAGATAAAATATGTATAGATAAATAAATATGAAGTACAGAGTTCATAAATGCATTCAAATATCACAGAAGACTATGACGCCCAAACAGCCCAGAGATGTTGGTTCTCTAAAGTAACACTTGACAACATCCTGAGCAAATGGGAATTAGCCAAAAGTGTTCCTTTCACTTTTGATGCTGGACATGATTTTGAGAAAAGAAAGTGTTTATTTAAACAAGGCAATAAGGAAAATTCTGCAGCAAGATTTGGAGCACAAAAAATATACAGTAGTTTTTGTCCCATGGGACTTTGTATTTCAATTGGTCATGAACTTGAGTTTAAACGCTTTTGTAGTATTATAGTAGAGAAAGGAGAGTATTAGTAGGTAATGGGGCTCTCTAGAGTAACAAAACTTATGAAAAGAATGTGGTGTGTGTGTGTGTGTGTGTGTGTGTGTGTGTATGTGTTTATTTGATTGATTAAATTAGTATATTAAAATAGTAAGAGCCACTAACTATCTCACACCTGAGACCCAATGGTCTCTTAGTCCTTTATGCTGGATGTCTCAGTAGTTGTAGTATTTCTACACTGGCATACTGGAGAGGTTGACATCGCAGTAATTGCCCTGTCCTGGAAAGCTATGTGCCTCAGCAGTCCCACAAAACAGTGAGAATTCTGTGGTTCTTGGTCCTTGTTCATCGATGGAAGCCTGAAAACACTTCCAGTATCATTGAGGAATCAGCAGTAGTAGCACCAGGATAAATCAAATCCAAAGCAAGAAGAAAGATCATGCCATCAAAAGGTGAACAGCCATACTTCTGTCATACCTTATTCTATTTGGCCTCTCACCAGAAGCGGCTGCCCACACTTGTGACAGGTCTTCCCCTATCAATTAAGGCACTTATTGAAGCTTATCAGTTGAGGATCCCTGTTTCAGTGATTCTAGTTTGATATCAAAACTAACAATGGGTGAGTGCAGGATTGGTATCTAGCTATGTAGAACTGAGTTGACCCTAATCTCAATTTGAATATGGGAGTATGACCAATTATCTTTTTGCTCCAGATAGGACACTACAAAAGACCGTAAAAATAATTGTATACAATCCACCTTGGCTAACCAGAAGGTAATCTAATATGTAGGTTAAATCCAGTAAGGACTTGCAAGAATATGGATGAGGAATTATTTATAATAATGTAAGAGAGCCTTGAACAATTTCATAACTAAGACGTCTCATTCCAGTATGGATGGAGCCATTATAAAACTTCCTTCACCTGGACCTCTACCTCCTATATCCTTCTAGCACCCTGAGACCATGTTTAGGGACATGCATAGGAGGTAGCAAGTAAGGGATTCTCTAGGGAATGGTAATGGGCCCAGTATTGGGTGAGGGAAGTATTTTTGCTACATATTACAGCTCTTCTCATGTGAAAATGGGGCAACAGCTGTCTGTTACCCTAAGAATGCTGCTCCAACAAAGACCTTGAAAATCAACATCAAAGATGAAGGACTTTGTAGGCTAAGTTGTATCCAGTTTTTCAATAATTGGAGTTTGATAATTAAGGTCAAAGTAGTGTGCAACCTATATATTACTGTCTTTTACACATTAGCATCTGATTCACTGGGTCTTAAATAGTTAAACATAACATCCTATATAACTTTATTGAATTAAAAAATCATACTGTATTTACATAATCCCAGATCAAAGCACATAATGGAGGGGAGTTGATTCTCTCATTCAATAGTGATTGTTTTTTCTTACACCTCTGGCGTAGTGTTCCTTCTAATTGTTTTCTGGCTCCATACTAAGTATGGAGTTCCTAAAATGTGCTGTCTGTATCAAACTGAACTGTTACTTTAGCAGATTATTTCTAAACACCGTCATAATTTTTTGTGTGTGCTTATCCCTTGTTTCACCAGTCTATGCCAGAATATGGTATAAGTTTCAACCCCAAATCAGAAAGTCGATCCTGACAAAGCAATGTAATCAAAAGTAATTTCCATCATACAGGCATTCCAGAAAGAAAAATAAAGCTTTTGAAATTTTTGAGAGACTTTCACTATTGTATGTTAGGATTCTTTTCTAAGAGTTGTCATATAAAAATATGGCAAAGCTGAAATAATAATATACTTGATCTTTTCTTCCCCTGCAACATACTTTCACTATTTTTTCAATATTTCCACCATTATTTCCTTTTGGCTGCTGGGTGAATCCTTCCTCAAATCAAACAGCTGAATTTTTATTATTGTACCTGAAGTATCTTAGAGATGCAATCGTGTCTCCTGGACCCTCTGCAAGTAGATAACAATCCAATGAATTCCAGCTCATTTGGGGAGAGAGAGAGTATGTATCTGTGAGGTCTTGAGCAAGGCATAAAAGGTTTGAGTCATGATACCACTGCAATGGCTTTGGTTCTTAGATGAGTGAGTTCAAGGTAAACATGAGTACATATTAACACAGAGGTAGTTTGAGTTTGTCTTCAGGAATGGATGCCAATCTTACTTTCTTTAAAAGCAAATAAAAAATTTGGAAAAATTGGGAAAAGATCTTTACCAACCCTATATCTAATAGAGGGCTAATATCCAATGTACACAAAGAACTCAAGAAGTTAGTCTCCAGAGAACCAAATAATCCTATTAAAAAATGGGGTATAGAGCTAAACAAGGAATTCTCTACTGATAAACACCAAATGGCTGAGATGCACCTAAAGAAATGTTCAACATCCTTAGTCATCAAGGAAATGCAAATCAAAACAACTCTGAGATTCCACCTCACACCAGTCAGATTGGCCAGGATAAAAGACTCAGGTGACAGCAGATGCTGGAGAGGTTGTGGAGAAAGAGGAATACTACTTCACTGCTGGTGGGATTGCAAACTAGTACAACCACTCTGGAAATCAGTGTGGCGGTTCCTCCGGAAATTGGACATAGTTCTACCAGAGGACCCAGCTATACTACTCCTAGGCATATACCCAGAAGATACTCCAACATGTAATAAGGACACATGCTCCACCATGTTCATAGCAGTCTTATTTATAATAGCCAGAAACTGGAAACAACCCAGATGTCCCTCAACAGAGGAATGGATACAGAAACTGTGGTACATCTACACAATGGAGTACTACTCAGCTATTAAAAACAATGAATTTATGAAATTCTTAGGGAAATGGATGGATCTGGAGAGTATCATCCTGAGTGAGGTAACCCAATCACAAAAGATCACACATGGTATGCATTCTCTGATAAGTGGTTATTAGCCCAGAAGTTTGGAATACAGGAAGAACAACCCACAAACCACAAGAAACTTAAGAAGAAGGAAGACCAAAAGGTGGACATTTCATTCCTTCCTAAAAAGGGGAACCAAATACCCACAGAAGGAGTGGCAGAGATTAACTATGGAGCAGAGACTGAAGGAAGGACAAGCCAGCCTAAATATAGGTATCTCCTGAGAGGCTCTGACAATACCTGACCAATACAGATGTAGAGGCTCACAGCCATTCATTGAACTGAGTACATGGTCCCCAATGAAGGAGTTAGAGAAAGATTCTATGGAGCTGAAGGGTCTGCAGCCCCTTAGGACGAACAACAATTACTAACTAGTACCCTCAGAGCTCCCAGGAACCCAACCACCAATCAAGGACTATACATGGTGGGAATGAATGTCCTGGCAGCATGTGTATAGCAGAGGATCGCAAATTCGATCATCTATAGGAGTAAAGGACCTTGGCCTTGTAAAGGTTTTGTGCCCCCGTGTAGGGGAATGCCAGGGCCAATGAGTGGGAGAGGGTGGGGTGGCAGGCATGGGGAGGAGGGGAGGCAAAAGGGGTTTGTTTTTGTTGTTTTTGTTTATTTGTTTGTTTGGGTTTTTTTTGGAGGGGAACCTGGGATAGGAGAAATTTACATGTAAATAAAGAAAATATCTAAAAAAAAAAGCAAATAAAAAAGAAATCTATAAAAAATACAAACAAATAAAAACTAATAAAAAGTAAGAATTTCTTTAAAATAGGTGCTTCTCACTTCAACCACAGATAAGAATGTGCCATACAATAAGAAGATAGAGACATAGTTGCTTGTGGTAGGTCATCAGGGTAGTAGTCATGGTTTGAGAGTCACTTGAGTCAGACCGTGTCTGTACCATAAGGGAGTTGAAAGAAGGAACTAAAATAGACTTCTTGAATGTTGGAAGTAGATTCCATGGAGTAAGGAAGATTGGTCTTATAGCTGAGGTCATATTTTCTACCGATTGCAGCCATAATCTCTTAACTTGGGAATGACACAGTTGTAAATGAACATATTATATTTACAACTATCCTGCAAGATAGTGATATTTCTCTATGCCTCCCATTCAGCATCAGCAATAACAATGACCAAATTGCCCTTTTCTGTGCATTTTACATTCTGTCAGACGCATTAGCAAAACCTAATGTTGAAACAAACATTGATATTTTCCAAGCACTGGCCCTGGACAGATTTGCACACTGTTCACATTTGAAACTGCCCTGGTGTTCAGTTATGAAGGCCCTTTAGCTGGATTTTTTTCTTTCAGTTTTATCCTTACCCCTAAAGCATCTTTGGATTATACATACTCAATTGTTATTGTTTCTCTGCCTTTTCTTCCATAAACTACTGTGTAGTCCTGGTTGGCCTGGGGCTTACTATGTAGACTCGACTTGGTCTTATACGGGCAGAGATCTGTCCACTTCTGCCTCCTGAGTGCTGGTTTTAAAGGTGAGTATCATCTCATGCAGACTCGTTTGTCCTCATTTTCATGCACTCATTCCTTTTCTATTTTTCTAATGCTTCTGTGTCCAGCATCTACATACAACTCTGTGTCCAAATATAACAATCAAGGGGCAAAGAACACTTGCTTTGAATTAAAATAAGTTGTTGAGGACTGGGGTTATAGCTCAGTGGTAAAGTAATTATGAAGTATGCAGGAAGCCTTGTATTCAGTCTATATAATTATATAAAACTATGCTAATAACCCCAAAACTTGTGAAGAAGAAGCAGGAGGATCAGAAATCTAAGGTCATTCTCTAGTACATATTGAGTTGGAGACTAACCAGGGATATAGAAGAATCTGCTTGGAACAAAGAAATAATGAAACAGGTTAATGTCATTTAGTTTACTATTTATATAGCCCGTATTAAATCACGGAGAGTCATATGGTCACACTCAAAGCCTTAGAGATAAGTGAAGTGACTATCTTATTTAAATTATTCTTCCATTTCCCCAGAAGGGAACCAACCCAACACCATCCAGTCACTCAATTTTACATAATTTTAATCCATCAAAACCAACAATGCTTGACTCTGGCTAATCTGGGACCAAGAAAACAAAGCTAAAAGATTTTAGTCATCCATATCAGGGAGAAAAGGCATTCATCTGTTACTTCCTAACTCTAGTCTCATAATAAGGGTTTGAACTAGTCCCAAGCACAGAAACCACTAGTTTTTTTTTTTTTTTTACTTCTAATGACTTTATTGGGAATGAACTTGGAAAATTAATTATGAAGCTTACCAAGGCATGTGATTATTTTATTTTAATGCAAATTTCTTAGAAAATGACATGGTAGATTCAGACTCTAGGGGATTTAAATTTGTTCCGATGTAGCTGATTATCCATTACTCATTCTTTTTTTTTTTTTTTTTTTTTTTTTTTTTTTTTTTTTTTTTTTTTTTTAGGATTTCAAGACAGGGTTTCTCTGTATAGCCCTGGCTATCCTGGAACTCATTTTGTAGACCAGGATGGCCTTGAACTCATAGAAATCCACCTGCCTCTGCCTCCCACATGCTGGGATCCATCACTCATTCTTTGTAGTTTTGTGCTTCCTTCCCTCTGATTTTTTCCTTCCATTATTGCTCACACTGACCTCTTCTTTCTTGTGCTTCTACTCTGAAACTTCTTCAGACTACCTCTTACCTGATGAGAAATGAACACCCTTCTCCACTTTCATCTTCAAGTTCCTCCTTCTTCCCCAGTTACTTCTTCAACCATACACCCACCCACCCCTTTAATTCCAGGCTCTCATTTGCTATAGTTTTCATGCTTGGGTGACACACTCAGTCGTAGATCAGTGTTTCCCACTTGAGACACTGTCTGCTTCCCCCTATCCTCATCACCCTGGTAACCAGGAATATTCCAGAGTAGAGATGTTGAGGTTAAATAGGATACATCACTGTGTGCTTGTTCTTATTGTTGGAGGAGAGATTGTGTGTGTAAATCAAAGCAGGCATTTCTATCATGACAACTTTAGCAGCAGCATTCTGCCCTTGAAGGGTTTATTTGCATCTAAACCTGCCTCTGCATTTATGAGTTCATATTTTAAATATTTCAAGGCTTGTCTTTTACTTTGAGAAGAGAAAAGTGATGGGGATTTTATCCTTTTAGTTCCATGCAGGGGTACAGCAGGTGGTACCTACTGTGATCTAGACAAGTGTATTACAGGGAGATGTTTCCTAGTTTTATGACCTGTAGCTTGGAGCTATCATACATTGCTAATAGGATGGAGTGACAAACTTTCCTGAGATGAAGGGATTTTCAAATTTTTATATGGTATAAAATAATGCTGTAAGAAGAATCTCTAGATACTTACTCCAGTCAGCTGAGCATGTTTTTACTTTCCTTCTAAGTTCTCCATCCCTTCCTTCTTCCTCTGGCTCCTCTTCCACCTCTTTCTCCTTCTCCCTCTTTTTTTCTATCTCTTATCCATTCAGATCTTCCATAGTGAAATATATATCATGGAGTTTAGTTTGCTTTTAGGACAATTAGAATCATAATTTTCAAATTTCAGAGAGGATAGAGTAGGAAAAGTCAGGTAATATGATTCCATAGGTGGATTAGGGGCTAAGAAAGATTTCAGAAGAGACAGAGGATTTGTCAATCAGTTTCCTCCTCTTTTGAAAAGCACCTTAGTGTCATTTTATGTCTTTCAATCTAAGAATAAGCAGTATTCTCCTAAATTAAAACTTTGAAGGAAAAGAAAACAAAGAGAAGAGAAAGAAGCAGCCTTGTTTTGGATTAACTAGATGTTAGTAATGAGGTTAACTGTATAGGAGGGAGAATAAAGAACATTTTTAAAAAATCACTATTTTTAGTTTTATATTAGTCTTGAGCCTCAAGCTAACATTTTTAAAAGAGTTACTAATTTCTTAATATTTTGAAAGCAGAAGGAATTGACTGGCTTTCTGGCTACGATTAAATAGTCTAGTTATCTGTATTTTTGACAAAAAAAAGTAATTTGCGTTGAAGTTGGAGGAACACCCTGGTTTATAAGCAAGCTGTTTTAAAAAATTATTTGAGCTCTTTTCATGTGCATTTCACAAAACATGATGGAATATGCAAAACTAGGGACTAGGGAAAAAGAAGAGAAATAGAAGAATGGGGAAGGGGTGAGAAAGTAGCAATTGAGTCCATGATCAATTCACACTAAATGTCTCAGGGCATTTCATGAGTACTCAAGGGTGACATCATTATAATCATTTGAGGCAATCTAGGAGAGGGAAACTATGCTAGGCAGACCAGAGTTTGATGAAATGTTAAAGGACAATTAGGGAGATATTGTTTACTTTGAAAGGATATGTGGCCCACTCAACAAAAGGGAAATCATGTCTGGTACTGGAAACCTAGTCAACTATCTAGGGCTAAGAGAAGAAAGTATAACCATTACTTTACTAAAGTAACATATTTACTAGCTGCACTCCACATATTTGTCCTTATACCCACAGAGAAATGTAGTCCTCATACCTCATCAAAGAAAGTTTATTTTGTACAGTCAGAGACCATTAAAAAAAAATCCCACAACCAATCAAAGTACAGAATTATGGAACCCACTTCCAAGGGATGCATCTACACAACAGTCTCAGGCTCAGGGAAAATTCCTGGAGAGAGAGATAAAATACAGAAAGTCATAGAGTTTACTGTAAGATTATGTATTTCAAGAGTGTCAGAGTGTCAGAAGCTATACCCATAAAAAAAAGTCTCACCAAAATGATCATCTATACATGAGCTGAACAGGGATTAAAAGCAGTAGATATACCAAAGTGAACAAGGGATGGGGTAGAGAAATCCCATGAGGCCCCACCCTGACAAAGAACTATAGGGAACTTACCTATAGGAACTATAGGGAAGTGCACATCATGTGGATACCAAATAAGAGATATCATTTTTGAAAATAAAAATACGAGTAGCATATAGGCCAAGCTGGTTATATTTAGGAATATAATTCTATATCTATATCATCTATATCTATTTAATCTATATCTATGTTCCTATTTTCTCTCTCTCTCCCTCTATCTATCTATCTATCTATCTATCTATCTATCTATCTATCTATCT
>JADRCD010167688.1:0-10901 GCA_019843815.1 Montemys delectorum
TGTGGTGTGTGTGTGTGAAGTATGTGTGTGGTGTGTGTGTGGTATGTGTGTGGTGTGTGTGTGTGAAGTATGTGTGTGGTGTGTGTGTGGTGTGTGTGTGGTGAGTGTATGTGTGTGCATTCGTGAAGGTGCCTATGGAAGACAGATGAGGATGTCAGCCCCGTGGATCTGGAGTTACAGTTAGGTGTGGGCACTAAGGACAGAACTCAACTCCTCCGCAAGAGCAGCCAGAGCTCCTAACTGTCAAGTCTTCTCTCCAGCCCTGTATTCCACTTCTGTCAGCTCCAGCTGCAGTTCTGTATCGGAACTGCGGTGTCCCGGCAGCCGGTGCTCTTAGCAGCGTGTGGAAGAAATGACTGTGTGGGGGATCCTTGAACCACCGAAGCTTTCCTCCATTAGCACTCTACACTGGATTCCCTCAACATCTTTCCCGAACAAATTACTAAATCCAACTCCATGTGGTGCTGATAAACAGAGCAATGTTATAAGATCGCCTGCCAAAGTAGGCGAAGATGATTGGTGAAGTTCGTGTTTTCAAGATGGATTACTTTAATAAACCAAACCCTGTGAAGACCTAGAGACTTAGAAATGGGTAGATACATTCTCTCTTAGGTGAGCATGGTGCTATATCCCTGAATACCAGCAGCCTGGGAGGCTGAGGCAGGAGGATTGCTACAAGTTCAAGGTCAGCATGTGTGTGTGTGTGTGTGTGTGTGTGTGTGTGTGTGTATGAATTCTCATTAATTATAGAAAATTTCCAACATACACAAACCACATAGAATAGTACACAAACCTACGCCTATGCCTATGGGTCAGACTCAATGTTCAGCACCCATGGTCAGACTTAGTGTTCAGCACCCGTGGTCAGACTCAGTGTTCAGCACCCGTGGTCAGACTCAGTGTTCAGCACCCGTGGTCAGACTCAGTGTTCAGCACCCATGCTCAAATGTGGTTTTATCTAACACAGTTGCTTTCCTTTTCTTCCTTGTCTATTAGGTTATTTTTAATTAATCCTGCATATCTTATTACTCCAACCTGTCAGCATTTCTTTTTGCATGTCAAAATTTTAACATTCTCAGTATGACATAAAACAGATAATTCTTTAGTTTTACAAACTATCAGTATTCATCGGATACACTTTTTTCTTTGAGATGAGAGTCTGTTAGCCAGGAACTGGGTCTGGAGACTCAGGTGATCTTGAACTTGCTGTGGTCCCCAGCCTCTGCCTTTTGGGATTACAAAATGGGCACTACTACACTAGACTCACGTTTTCTTTATTTTTCTTTTGCCCAAATCCAAAAAAATCCCCACATTAACAATTTAACCAATGTCTTCTAAATCTGTTTAAATGTATAAATTCACACCCCTCTCCCACCTCCCAGTCTTGCAATTTGTTGACTGGAGTTTTTTTTTGTTTTTTTTGTTTTTGTTTTGTTTTGTTTTGTTTTTTAATGCCTATAGCAGGCAAGAACTCATGAAGCCATTTCCAAAGGTTTTTATTCAGGAGGCCTGTGCACATTCCTGAGCATGCTCAGTTAACACGAAGGAGTACATGTTTGGAAGATTAAAGTGACGGGCACTCTCAGTTTGCTCCATACCATTTAGCTGGAAATAAAGTGAGGGAGGCCTTAAGGTCTGTCAGCATAGAGTTTGTCCCTAAAGGTGCTCATCTCTATTACTTAGTGGCTGACAGGACCTGCCCCGTCTCTTTCAGTTCTTTCTGTCTTTGGCCAAAGAGAGTTCCTTCAAGCTTCTGGGATCTGCCACTTCTCCCCGGACCTTGGCCAGTGAGAACACTGGGAACAAGGTTTTTAACCACACATAGCTGGCCTTTGCCAAGTCCCTTTTTCATTCTGCTCTGTGCCAAGACACCCGCAATGCTCACACGGCTCCCATCCATTTAAATTTATGCTTACAGACTTTTACTTAATGTCTTTGACTCAACACCTGAATCTATCTTTTATACCTTAGTTTCTAATTGTGTCAATATAATTACATATTTAGTTTATTAAGTTTTAATGATGCATGATTGGCAAATGAAAACTGTATGTATTAGAGTGTGCATACGCATGATTTTTTTAAAGAAAGGATCTGTGTGTATACATCTGTGTGATTGTATATGTACGTACATGACCACGCCACAGCAAGCATGTGGAGGTCTGGGCACAATCTTGATGCTGGTCCCTGCCTTCCACCCACTGCTGCATGCAGCAGGCTAGCTACTCGGTAAGCATCGTGTCCCTACCTCCTGCCTTCCCCATGGGCACTGAGATTATAGGCACACACCACCATATCTTGCAGGTATGCGTTCTTGATTTGAACTCAGAACCTTACACTTGTACCCCTGATCCATTTCCATAGCTCAAGCATGACATTCTGACATGTGTATGTTGTGACATGATCACCATGCCATTCCAATATGTATATCTGTTTTTTCCCCCCAATGGTAAGAGTACTAGGGATCTACTAGTTTTAAAAGAGTTTACTCTTATTTATGTACATGTGTGTGCCTGTGCATGCAGGTGTCAGAGGAGGTCAGAAGGCGGCACTATATCCCCCGCCGGCAGTGTAGTTGTTGAGTTACCCAATGTGTGTGCTGGGAACTAGACTTGGGTCCTCTACAAGAGCTTTTAACTACTGAGCCAATTCTCCAGCTCCCTGCCCCCCAAGATGTACTTTTATCAAATTTAAGATAAATAATTTGTTATTATTAACTATAGTCATGATGTCGAAGATCAAGCCCCAGAGCTTATGTTATAATTTTATTCATATTTATGCACATGAGTGGATATGATTGGGAATATATGTATATGGATGTGTCTAAATATTACCATTTACATACATACATTATCTTTACACATATATTATTATTAATCAAATTGGTAAATATGTATGTGTGAAAATATAGTATCAATGTTTTTAGAATTTTTTTGCCTTTATAATATGTCCTACTCAAGATACGTGGCTCAATTACTGCATTTTAAAGTCATTTAAAATAATTTCTCTCAGGGGAGGTGGGGATGAGGCTTGAGTTTGATGCCTGGAACCCATGAGGTGGGAGGCGAGAACTGACTCCTGAAAGATTTCCCCTGATCCTCACACGAGCTTGCCTTGCCTTGCCTATCACCCCTCACACAAAACCAAGCAATAAAGGTAAAAGTGTTCTCTTCATTAAGCCGCCAAGCAACACCTGTTAGGCTGATGTGTATATCTCATTTGGTTTTCACTTTAAAGTTTGAATTTTCTTACATTTTGTTTTTTTGTTTTATAGTGATCAAACTTCAACCAAGTATTCATTTAGCTCCTGTCTGGCCCTTGGTTTGTTTCCTGCCCTGCCTTACGGATGGCTTTTCAGTGTTGCGGTTTGTCTTGCCACTGACCGCACATGATACATATATTTGCAAGGCCCGTTCCTTAGCTAAAGCGTGGATGCTAACACACATTCCACACCTTGCTTTTGACATCTTCCAGGGGTCACTTCATGGAAGCATGTGGACCACGCTGTTTTCTGCACAGTCACCCAGAATCCCACAGTGCAGACATTCCACTGCTGAGCATTTGGGATGGCTTGAATCTGTTTTGCAAATGGGGCTGCAGTGGATGTCTCTGGGTGTGGTCAGGATCTGGAGTCTTCTGGATGTACCCCCAGGCACACCTGGAAGGGATCAGTCAGTGGCTAGGCATGCCTGTGAAGGATTTATTTTTAAAGTGGTATTAACTGCTGTGGGAAGCAGAGGACTAGCTCCCACTCATTAGTCTTTACATCTTGACCTGAGGCTTCAAGACCCAGCTGTCTTGACATCCCTGTTGTGATGGGGTGTGCACTGTAAACTGGGGCAATCCCTTTCTCCTTCAAATTGTTTTGGTCAGGGTATTTTTTTTTTTTTTTTGTCACAGCAAAGGAAAAAACAAAAACAAAAACAAAAAAAACAAAACAAAAAACCAAAAACCTAAGCCTGTCTGCTTTTACAGTTTGTGATGTTTTGGTGGACGTGCCTTTCAGGTAGTTTCCCAGAAGATGCTAGGCCAGGTCAAAGGTTAGATGCGCTGGCGGCTGACTGCCGCACTGCTGCATTTCACAGACCATTTCGTGTTCCACCCAGCGGGCTTATCAACATTCTTCTTCCCCACAGCAACACCAACAGACAGATCATTTTCTCAACGCTAATACTCAAGCAATACTTCTTTAGTCCAGCATGTCAGACTGTCGACGTGACGTGAGCAAAGCAGAGCTCTTACCGAACAACAGGCTATGTGGAATCAAAAGGTACGCAACACGGCGGCTGATGCAGAGGGTTTCTCTGGAGCAACCCCAGACAATCTGAGGCCAATGCAGGGGGCTTCTCTGGAACAACCCCAGACCACCAGAGACTGACGCAGGGGGCTTCTCTGGAGGGACCCCAGACCATCAGAGGTGGCTTCTACAAACCAGTCTCTCTCCTCCTGGAACATGTTTCAATGTCAGGGCAAGACGATTGTTGCGGATGTGTGTGACACCAGCGGGCTCCAAAGAAGCCATGTGTGGAGCAGCTTAGATTTTGTAGTCTGTTAGTCGTGGGGAAAAGAATCTACAAAAGCCAACTTCCATTTTGCAGCTCTCTTTACTCAGCATCCTCATAGACTATCACGTCATATTATATCATCTCTGTTTTAAATAAGTAATCTAAACAAACCAGGCACGTGCTTGCGGCAGCATCAGAGTGTTGGTTTGGGAGGATGGCCCAGTGGGTAGAGCTGCTATGCCTGATGGCCCAAGTTAAGCTCCCCGGAACCACATGGTGGAAGGATAGAAAGAGACTCTTGAAAGCTGTCTTCTGATCTCTGCATGCACACCGTGTCATGTGCACACCTGACCTTGCATGCACGCCCACATGCACACACAGCATAATAAATGATAGGTAGGTAGATGATAGCTAGATAGATACATAGGTAGATAGATAGATAGATGATAGGTAGGTAGGTAGGTAGGTAGGTAGGTAGGTAGGTAGGTAGATAGGTAGGTAGATAGGTAGATAAATGTAAGCAAGTTAAAAGGCTGTGTCCTTGAGAAACTTCTTCAAGCTGAGAGTCGGAGAGTCCAGATGCCCTGTTGATTCTTTCTCTTTTCCGGGTGCTTTTCCATGATGAGCACGAAGCCCTGACACCAGGTACCCCTGAGCCCCACCTCTCTATTGCCTTGCTCTTCTTAGTAGCTAACATTGAACGTGCTATGTGATATTTAAAGTGTACTTGTATTTCTCCCTGTGGGTCGTCTGTTTTAAGGAGGACTGCTGAAGGTTCATTTTCCCCCTCCTTGCTTCTACTTACGCCTTAAGGGATTGATCCTTTAGTTTAATTTGCTCACAACTCCCCCGTTTTGCCATTTTTCTTTTTCTTTTGCTTGTAGTGCGAGCATTTATTTCTAAGTAGCCAGATTCACCAGCCATTGCCTTTCGGTGTGTGTCTGGGTTTTAACTTATGCTTAGCAAAACCCTCTGCAGGTAGTAGAGACATTCTCCGAATTTTCCTCCGAATAGTGCGTTTCTCATTTTTTTCTTGACATATAAACCTACCATTTGGAAATTGTCATGTATGGCATGAGAATTAAAGTTAAATTTATCTTTCTCTTTATTACAATGCAACTATTTCAACAGTGGTATTAAAATGGTCACTGTCTTAGCCAGGGTTTCTATTCCTGCACAAACATCATGACAATGAAGCAAGTTGGGGAGGAAAGGGTTTATTCAGCTTACTTTTACATGGCTGTTGATCAACAGAGGAAGTCAGGACTGGAACTCAAGCAGGTCAGGAAGCAGGAGCTGATGCAGAGGCCATGGAGGGATGTTCCTTGTTGGTTTGCTTTTCCTGGCTTGCTCAGTCTGCTCTCTTATAGAACCCAAGACTTCCAGCCCAGGGATGGCACCACTCACAAGGGGCCCTACCCCCTTGATCACTAATTGAGAAAATGCCCCACAGCTGGATCTCATGGAGGCACTTCCCCAACTGAAGCTCCCTTCTCTGTGATAACTGCAGCCTGTGTCAAGTTGACACAAAACCAACCAGTACAGTCACCTTTGCCCAATGCTGTGAATACTGAGGGGTTTTGCGTTCAAATTGACCTAAATAATTGGACTCACAGTTGTGTTCCTTCTAGGGTCCATTGTTCTTTGTCTATGTGTAACAGTGCCATGTTATTTTATTTTATAAGTCTTATGTAGATGTGTTGACTAAATTAGGCTGTCAGCTTGACACATGTGGGAAGACGGAGCCGTAGCTATGGAGCTGCCTCCATTAGATTGGCCTGTGAGCATGTCTATGGGCATTTTCCTGAGTAGTGACTGATGTCGGAGGGCCCAGCCCACCATAGGCAGCACCATCTCTATGTAGGTGGGTGGTGCCATCCCTCTGCAGGTGGGCCTGGGATGTATTAGTAAAACCATTGAGCATGAGCCTGAGAACAAGCCACAGAGCAGCCTTTTCCTCTGGTCTCTGCTTCAAGCTCTGCCCTGAGCTCCTGCCTTAGCTTTCCTGATGGCAACTGCAACCTGGGAGCCGAGATGAACCCTTATGGCCCAAGCGGCCTTTGGTTATGGTGTTTGTCACAGCAACAGAGAGCAACCTTGTTTCAGTGTGTGATAAGACCAGCTGTTCTCCATCCCTCTACCATTCTGATTCCTTCTGCTTTTTATCTATGCTACATGAATGTCACAATGCCCTTGTCTAGCTCTAAGAAAAAAAGTACTCACTAGATCAGTGTTTAATTAATGAAGTTCCTGAGAATGGATATTTTTATCACACTGTGCTTCCTTCCCGTGAAGCCCTGTCTTTTGTCTTGCTCAAGTTCGTCTTTGCAGCTCTCGGGAGTGCTTCGGAGTGCTCTTGATGGCTCCTGCACACCTCCCGCCAAGTGTGTGTTTATTCCTGCACCCATTTTTTTATCCCTGTCCTCTCGATGTCACCTCTGAACCCGATCTCCTTGAGAACTACATGCCTAAAGGCCACTGCTCCAGGATGCTGATTTTATACTTTCTATTTTATTAGCGATCCAAGCACTCATAGACATCTTCAACTAAGGATTTTTTAGTTTTCTCCAAAGATATAAATATGTCATCTGAAAGTAGGCATAGCTTTGCCTATTTTAAAAAAAATCATTTTTCCTTATTGTGCCACAGATGAAATTTTCTAAGCCACAGATGGAAACAGTAATTATTATTTGCTTCATAATGTTATTGTGCACATAAAGTGATATAAAATATGTAAAATGCCTAGAGCCGTGCCTGGATTGCAATAATCCCCTAATTAATATTACAGTTATTGAATATATAGAGGATATATATGAATATATAATACATATGACTATGCATAGAATATATGTGAATATATAGAATACATATGAATATATTCTATATATATGAATGTATATATACACATATATATATATATGAACTCATGTTTGATAGAATGAAAGCCATAGAACTAAGCAATTCTTCCTAATATCAAGCATTTACACAGATTTTTTTTTCTCAATATAAGTACACTTTAGTGTCTTCAGACACACCAGAATAGGGTATCAGATCTTTTTAACGGATGGTTGTGAGCCACCATGTGGTTGCTGGGATTTGAACTCAGGACCTTCAGAAGAGCAGTCAGTGCTTTTAACTGATGAGCCATCTCTCCAGCCCGCATTTACACACATTTAATTTGGAATTATGAAGCATTATAAAATCACTTTCTGATGAGTGCTTGAAATTTTTTGAAATTGTTAAAGTGCTATCTTCACAACATTTTATCATAATCATATATCACTTATTTCTATTTCATAGTTTTCTTGAAATTAGAAATAAATAAATATGCAGTATTATTTAATTATATCAAGTATATTTAAACAACAAACATATAATGTGTCACTGGCATAAATGGAGAAATATTTTCAGATGCATAAAAAAATAGCCGTGTTGCAGGATATTTGATCACACTGTGAACCCCGGGATTGTATTACTTACTGAAAAGCCCTGTTTCTAGTGGTGGTGTGGCTCAGCCCTTAGTACACACCTTTAATCTCTCTAGAATTAAATCCTATTTTAAACAATAAAGGTAAAGTTAGTTTGTAGAAAGAAGCACCCATGTTTGAAAGTGATGTCTAGTTGAGTGGCAGACAAACTGACAAATCAGAGAAAGGTTTGACAGAATTGAAATGCCCAACTCTCATGAGAAAAGAGAAGCTATTTAAGGGCAGTCCACAGAGAGAAGAAAAAAGAGGCAGTTTTACTGGGACAGTTGGACAGACACAGGTTTCAGAGAGAGAACAAGCTAGACACAGGTGAAGACAGAATGAGTCAGAGAATGAGAAGGAGCCAGAAGATTAGAAGAGACTGCCAACATTAGTAGTCCGCCAAGCAGAGCAATTCAGGAGAAGCTAAGATAAGCCGGGTTGAATCAGTCAGCTTGGAGAGGAGTTTGAGCCAGATCAACTGAGTTGATCCAGCCAGCCAGAGTTCAAAAAGAACTAGAAAGATGATCTTATTCATCGGCAAGTCTCAGAGACTGAAAACATCCTAGCCCTAGATTGTACGGAGGCTAGAAGCTTCCACGAACAGACCTAAGTTAGCAGACCAAGGCGGTGAGCCTTGGAGACTACAACTAACACAGGAAAATAAGAATTTCCTTCTCATAGATATGTTTTACAAATTTATTTTATGTCTAGAGTAGTTTAGTGGTGCAGGCGTTCTGCCTCAGTCATGGAAGGCTGAGGCAGGAGGATCACTTGAGCCCAAGATTGACAGGTCAATCTGGGCAACGTGACAAGACCTCATCTCTTCAGTCAGTTCACAGCTCAGGTTTTGCATTTTAGGAAATGTTAATCAGTTTCCATGAATGACAGGTTCTTTTTTTCACTCTACCGTGGACTCTGAAGGCTTAGTTAAATATCCTGTTACCCAATGCAAATCATGGGCAAATCCTGCAATTACACTACACTCTCATCAAGTTTATAATCAATCTTAATCGCTCTATTAAGGATGGGTCTTTGATCTCAGTGTTCTGTAAATACTTGTGGGATTCATTCATTGGTTCATTCATTATTCCTTGCATTACCTGACCTGGTTCTTTATAACCCTACCACCACTACCACACACCCCTTGTGCGCAACTTTGGGTGAATGGGGAATTGTTACAATGTATTTCCTTTTGTGGTTTGTGGCTACCGGAAAATCTACAATACTCTATTTTAGAAAGTTGATTAGAAGAATGGAAGAGGAGGAGAGGGGAGGAGGAGGAGGAAGAGGAAGAGGGGGGAGGAGGAGGAGGAAGAGGAGGAGAGGTGTAGTAGTGCACACTTGTAATCCCAGCTTTTGGGAGATAGAGACCAAGAATTCAAGATTTTCCTTCACTACACAGTGAGTTCAAGGTCAGCTTGACCTTCACAAGACCTTTTCCCTAAACAAGAAACAAAAGAAGGAGGGAGGGAGGGAGGAGGGAGGGGGAAACAACATTCCTTGCCTACAATCCTGTACTTTCAAGAACTTGTTCCTTAGAATATTTCTGTTGATTCCAGGTTGTGTTTTCAGTCACATTTTCTCCCATTTCTAGAATTTTCCCCATGGACTTATTTGACTCATGAGGTGTTAAGCATTTGCAGGGGGTAGCATTGATGTTACTTGTAATTAGAATTTGAAAATGTGGAGTACGATCCAGCAAGGGTGCATCTGGAGTTAGATCCATGGTGCATGCAATCAACAATAATTTCGTGCCAAAGCTTACACATCGTCTCTAATTAAAAAGTGTCCATTTCTCTAATGGATCCTTAAATCACCAGAGCCAGTTCTCCTCATAGCTTTACTTTATGTTTTCTCATATCAAGAGTGAGTGGGTAGTCTTGTTTGTGCCTCTCCAAATACGACTCACAAAAACTGTCTTTTTAAGAAATTAAGATTGGGCTGGTGGGATGGCTCAGCAGGTAAAACTGCTCACTGTGCAAGCCAGGTGGCCTGAGTTTGGTCCCTGGAACCGACGGAGATGTGGAAGGAGAGAACTGACTCCACAGTATTGGTCTCTGACCTACACATGCACTCCATGACATGCATGTGTCTCCCCCACCTCTCTCTCTCACACACTCACACACATCATCATCATCATCATCATCATCATCATCATCATCATAATAATAATAATAATAAAAGTCATTGTTTAAGATGGGAGCTTTGTAAAGCATGCTTCTCCCTTTTTCTGCTTTCTTAATTGACATAGTTGGTGAGTTTTGAAAGAGCCATCTGTGTGCTATAACTAGAATAGTATTTTTTTTCTTCCAAATGTCTGATGAATTAAGAGATCCCAGGGTCCCTAGCATGGCGGCCCATAGCATGTGCTTAACACTAGAAATATGTCTCCACTCAAAGATGGGACAGGAAGAAGGCTGAAAGGAGAATAAGGAAGAGAGAGAAGGAGAAAACTCTTTGCTTAGGAGAAGTAGAAGCACAAGCTATGACTCTGCTGGGCCTCCAGAATGGGGTCACCGGAGTTTGAACCTGAAATGTCTCCCATTGGCTCCTGGTTTGAATGCCAAATCCTCAGCTGACGGTTTTGAAGAGGGGGTGGGTGGTGCAGGGAGAAGTGGGGAGCAGTCTTGTCTGTGGAAGGTCCATGGTGGGTTCTGCACTGCTGGAAAATAAGACAATGACAACTGCACAGTGGCCAGGAGTGTCAGTGCCTGAGGTGAACAGAGGGGAGGGCTCATAGCAAAGAGACAGCCATTTCCTCATCTGTTTATTCATGGGGGGTCATCTGATAGGTCTTAGGTGACAGAGACAGACAGTGAGGTCACCACTGAACCAAATTCAGAGCCTCTGCTTTCCTGGGCGGTTATCTCCTCTCTCTCTCTCTCTCTTTCTCTCTCTCTCTCTCTCTCTCTCTCTCTCTCTCTCTCTC
>JADRCD010167702.1:9036-19246 GCA_019843815.1 Montemys delectorum
GAGGGGAAGGTAGAGCTGAAGATTTTGGGAGAAAAGAAAAGAGAGAGAGGGGACATAGGAGGAAGAAGTGGAAGGAAAGCAGAAGTATGAGGCCTAGAGAAACCACAAGTTATAAAGGGGTCTCATACATGGGGATAATGGTAGTGTAGTGTTTGGAGAGTTACCGCAACAATGGTAGATCACCAGACAGAACTTACTAAAAGAACCAGAAGAAATAGCCAAATGAAACAAAATAGGAAGTGGCCCTCAAATCAAGAAAAGAGACAAAGACAATAACACATAGAGAGACTTGAATGAAACTGACAAAGAAAAACGATTGGTAATGAAGAGGAACAAAGAGGGCAGAGGTAGCTTTGAGAAAGACCATGGTTGTTTTTCTTCCATTTCTAAAATCAGACCAGTATTTGGCAAGCAATGTGTAGATTTCAGAATTGTCAAGACAATAAGAACAAAGTAGGTGATCTGACTAGTATACAACCCCCAAATCATGCCAGTGTGCATGGAATTATGTAGTAACATGAGATATGATGCTCACATCATCAGGCAGACAGTCTTGACTGTGCCTTGACCACATCTGAAAGCTGATGTTGAGTTCCCATGGGGAATGATATGAAAACTCTTAAATTGCCTCAATTACTTCTCTCACACATAGCACCAAAATGCTGACATGAATTAAAGAAATTATTGGGAATACTAAGAAGAGGACTTTGGCCAGGCCAGTTTTCTGGAATATTCTCATGAGAGGAATCATAATGTGTGTCATACTCCTCAAGGAATTCAAGAAGGTCATCTTTCTTCTCTATTTCTAAAATTACACTTCAGGTTCAGAGTGTGAAAGTTAAAATACAAAAAAAAATGTTAGGGTATTTCTGAATTATGAAGCATTCAACTTCATTCTGAAATCTTATGTAGCATATAGAAATTATTCTCAAGACAATTTATTATAGCTGGCTTCCCAGAATTCAGGAGAGAGGTAGACTCTTTTCTCTAGAGAGAGACCACGAGAGGGCACTGTGTAGGTGGTTTTCTAATGCAATTGTGGTTGGATCTTGGGAAAAAGCCAGCTAGCACTTCAATGTAACGTCGTCGAGGAAGCAATTAAACATGTTAGTAAAGCTTGTTCTATTGCCCAGTTTTTGCTACTGTGATCATTTCTTTACTTTTTCTGCTACCCACAATATAGAATTCCAACAACCACAACACTCAAAACTACTAACTCTTCAACCAGAGAAGGAAAGAGCCACTTTGGTTGGGTGAGAGAAAATGTCCTGCGGTTGTTGGTTCAAACTGTGGGCAGCTGAGATCAGTCACAAGAACGACAGGGCCATGGGCACCCTGTACATTATCTAAATCCTGCAGAATGTTCTACATTATGTACTTTATTGATGGCGTTTCATTGATCCTGAAAATAAAACTGTGAAATAGAACAGTAGCGATGTTGCAATTATCTGTTATAGAGAATCTTTCTCCTTTTAACTGAGCAACAATTTTTAAAGAACACGGCATCAACATAACATGAATTTCAGATTTCTATCTGTAACATTCAATTTCTGGATTATGGTTCATTGATTATGTGGAATACAGGGTGCCTAAGAAGTGTTAGAAATCGATGTCATGCTATGACATGTAAAAAAGGATTCAAGATCTCAATATAGGACCCAGGGGCCTGACTAAATGACTGACTGAGTCTGTAACCTTGGGAAGTTCACATACTTCTGGACCTGAACTGATTTATCCTTGGGTTTGTGGGATTGAAATGTTTGCAATGGGGGAACAAGCTTGCCAGTCAAAACTTCCAATTCAAAGTATCCCCAGTTAGAATTTCAGCTTCCTCATTCAACAATGTCAGTTTAAGTTATTTAACATTCCAAGTGTTAATTTCCACATGTGAAGTGAGATTCATCCCTGGGAATTCAACCTTCATGTGAGCCTAGAGATCCTGGCTCTTCCCAGCCACCATCCTAAGCCATGCCTCCCAATCTCACTTCTGTCCCTTTCAGACTCCCTTCCTACTGCTGAACAGCCTTTACCAGGACCCCACAGCCATGACACTTGGCTGAGACACAGGTCAATGGGTCACTGAACACTCCCCATAGAAGCTTCTTCTTGTAGTCGATGAGAAGTATCACAGAGACCACTGGACAATGTTCAGGAAGTGAGGGGCTCTGGAGCACTCAACAATAAATAACGTATCTGTAACATACCTTTCTTCTCAAGGCTCAGGAATCTGAAGTGAAGAGGAAATAGAGAGGTTGTAAGAGCCAAATGTGGTGGGTGATTCTAAGAAAACTGTTTTTCAGACAGGACAGACCTGAACTCACAGACACCGTGGAAGCACGTCTAAGATCTGCACAGATCCAAACCGTACAAAATCTTAGCAAAGACCAAGAGAAGTAGGCACAAAATCCCACCCCAATCAAGAAGCTGTTTGCAAGTAAAAACACTGGGAGAGAAAAAAATCTGTCAATGCCACAGAGTGAAATTGAGTATATTAACCTCTTCCATGGGAGACTGCATACATAGATAAAACTGGCCAACACAGAATTGACTTGATCTTTACCACGTTGGGTTTGTTTTGTTTTGTGGTTTTTTGCCTATTTTTGGTATGTGTGTGTATGGGTTGTATCTTTTTTGGTTTTTGCTTTGTTTGTTTCTTTGGGGGGCTTTGTTTTTGTTTTTTGTTGTTGTTGTTTTGCAAAAGAGAGAGAATATGAAATGCAGTTGATGAAAGATCTGGGAAGAATTTGAAGAAAAAGGGCAAATATATATGACTAAATGTCATATGACCATGTCCAATATGACCAATTATTCTCTTGTCTAAAAAGAACTATATGCAGTATTGAATGTTAAATGTTCAGAGTACCCCAAAAATGTTGTTATCACTAACAGAGTTGTAACCTGTAATTCTTTGTTGAATTTTCTTAGAGAGTTAAACATGGCTGTAGTTTCTATTTCAAGTTGCGGCTCAAACTCATCATGTGCTACTTCTATTTTAATATATTTTGTAATGGTTTAGGGTTCAAGGCCTCTCTCTTTCCTGCTCCACAGCAAAAAGACAGTCTAGACAAAGAGTTAAGGCAGACGCCCAAAATACAAGATGAATGACTTAAAGCCACAGCTGGGATGAATGTCTGAGCTCTAGCTACTATTCCAAATGGGTTTTGGCTTGCTGTAATGTCCTCAGTCCAGGATGCATCCTGGCAACTCAAGTAATATTTCAAGTGTTGATTTCTATTTGGCAGCTGTACACATAGGTCACTGCTCCAGTCTTCAGGTCATTTTCAACACAGGGCCAAGATTCTATGATCCTTAGAAGTCAGAGGCATAAACAAAACAAATCGCTTAATTGTAAAAATAAAGTGAAGATGCAATTATTAGCAACTTTTAAATATTTCTCCAAATCCAACTGACCCCGTGTTGTTTTGATGTTGTCATGAATGACAGGTCTCTTACCTTTAGGAGAAGGGTTGCAAAGAGGCCCACCACAATCTCCAGCTTCTCCAATAGTCTCACACAAATGCCTAACAATATTCAGGTAAAAATGTCATGATGATAAAGATTCATAACATGTCTAAAAGAAGCAGCCAAGGAGCGTTTTTCCTTCATATCAGAGTGTGGAATAAAACTGAAAACCACAATCAGAAAATCGAGCAAACAGTTGAGCAGATATGCAGTCTAGAAATGGCCATCTGTGTGCTCTTACACAGAATAAGAGGTTTCACTCTTTCAGATCTCTCTCAACAGAATATGAGGTTTCTATCCTTTCAAATGAAAGCTTCATTGGGAGTCTTTTGGAAAATAATGACAAAGAGAATGTGATAAAATAAATCATACCAAAATTTATGAGAAAGGGACACGGTTGCAGTCAAGGCATGAGAGAAAAAAGAGATCAGAGTAATGGTAATAGAATTTTGAAAATTTTACTACAAACAACGAATAAAAATTAGCGAACTGCTTATGCTATTCAGTAATTTATGAAATCAATATAAAGAAACAAGAATCATCACACTTATTAAAACACAGATCAAAATAAAGAGATGAGGTTAAGGAATTATAAAAATACAAATTCAGTTCAAGAGTAATGTGTTTATTTTTAAAGTAAGGCTGTAACATTGGATATAATAGTCAAGATAGGGTGACTGCATGGAGGAAAACCCTTTTAAATGTCTGTTTTAACTCAACAATGTCTTATATAAGTGGTTTCTCTTATTATCTAATAAAACAGTTTGGGGATCAGGAGGCTATGCTTCACAAACTTAGCTCCTTCAGTTTTATGATGCCGCCAACTTAAACACATAAATTTCAAGGATGCCCTGAAGGAGAAAATGAGTAAGTGACTGTTCATGTTTGGTTTTTATGGACTGGCCCTAGAAGCATATGTAACACTTCTGTCTATATTTTATTCACAAGAATTTAGTGAATTCACCTACTGAAGTTTGGCTAAGAAACTGCCTATCAGTACATCCCAGAAGAAAAGGGAATAAAATATACCATCATCTCTGCTCCAATCCTGCTTCATGTAGGAACTCTATTCGACTTGACATCCTCCACATAGAATTCATTCATACACTCAACATAGATTTCAGAAGTCCTACACATTTATAGCCAGTTGAAAGGTCAAGAATCTCTGGGGACAGAGTCAGTCCTATTTTGCTACTTCACATGGTTTTTATGGTCTGGTGACAAATAAATTGAGAAAAGAAATCTAGCTTCCTCCACCAAGTACATGCTGGTGAATTGGAAACTATATGCCTGCAATGAGTGAATGTTCTCATTAAGAGAAGGGGCAGGAGGAAACATGAAGTAATCGTTGGTACATAAAGCAATTCTGAAACCCCATTAAGAAGACATCACATACCCAAGCCTGTTCTTTAGGAAGGACACGATCTTCTCATTATTCCTCTAGTGCTTGCTCATATCAATTGGGATTGTTGATTCATCCATACTCAAATCTTCAATAAAATTCTATCATTTTTCCTCATTGGAGACAGAAACTTGGGAAATTCACTTTTTGCTTCTTATAGAGAGTAAAGATCCAATTGTTCTTTCAAGGTTTAGTGAAAGCATTTTGGTGTTGGCTTATTGCTTGTATAGGGTTTCTAAGTTACCTATTTCCAATTAATATGATATATAGCAAATATAATTAAGTTCTTTTACAAAAACATGTCTCAGATCTGATATATTTATTCATAATTTTAGCCAATAGGTCACTCCAAAAATAGCAATGTTCTTGGAGAATCTGGCTTAGTTAGCAAGGCTACTTCTCTGGTACAAACATATTGTTTCAATTATTCATGTAACATATTTCTAATATGGAATGATTTCATTTTAAATGAGCTTCTTTTGCTCATCAAACCCCTTGTGATATTTGGCATCAAGTCTTATTTTCAGTTGTTTCAGATATAGCAAGCAATCAGCTCTCCAAACTTTCAATAATCATTTTTATAGATTCAGTTTCCACTCATTTCACTAGCAAATAGGTCAGGCCATTACTTATGCCAACCCCAGTTCATTAATATTGGTCAGTATACACTAGGAAGTATATCCGTTCATCATCTTTGCCAACCCAAGTTAATATAAGGCAGTGTACACTTAACAATTTCATCATTTTTTTTGCAGGTAGGTCAACTGAACATTCTTCATAGTGCATCAGGGAAGATTTTATTGTAAGCATCATCATCAGTACCAGCACAAACCATTGTTGCCTATTTCAGGAGTTTACTCTAGCCGCAGCACAGGCTAGAGAAATTAAAAGTGGCTTATCTGCTTTAAAAAACTACCCAAAGTTTCAGAGACCAAATAAACCATTGCTCAGGATCATTCAGGAAAACAAAGGCCTTGGTTTTGTTCAGCTCCTCTTCAGGTGTGTTCCCACAATCAGTTTAGCATCATTCAGCTAGGGGAGATTGAAAAAGGAGACAGATAAGAAGTTGGGAAAAAGCACTCGGGGTGGCTCAAAAGGAAATAGTAAAAAAAAAAATACACCTTGCTTTAATTTCTTTATTTCACCTTGCTGGGAATCAAAGCTAGGGCTTTGTGAATGCTACATCCATCCATTCTTGGTTGCCTAAAAGAAGTTGGCAAAAATAGTATGTTGTTTAAATTCTGTTAGATGGAAGTCAACTCTCTCCTACCTATATGTACTTATGTAAAGACCTGGGAGATGTAAGTCCACTATGGGCCTAGGCCCGTGGTTCTCCACCTTCCTAATGCTGTGAAATTTTAATACAGTTCCTCATACTGTTTGTTGTCAACCACAAAATAATTTCATAGCTACTCATATAGCTGTCAGTTTATTACAGGTATGAATCATAATGTGAACATCTGATACGCATGATATCTGATATGAGATTCCTGTTAAAGGGTTGTTCAGCTATCAAAGGAGTTACCACCCACTGGTTGACAACTACTAGTCTAATCAGAGGAGACAAACTTGGTAGTTTCTCTCTAGTATTTCCCAGTTGGAAAGAGCACGCGCATACCTACAACATGTGACTGTAAGAGAGTTCATGGCCAGGACGGAAAAAACAAGGTAAACAGGTTGCTCAAAATTGGATTGGAATTGTTACTTTAATTCTTGGCAAAGACATGTAGACAATGATCCTTAGCACAGAACCACTGGATTTAGGACCTTGCTCCCTAGAGACAGACGCAGGAAACAATGATTGCTTCTACAAGTAGGAAACTTGATTTCCAGAAAACTGAGTAACCACAGTCAAATTAGAATCACATTCTTGTTTTAATATAATGCATGCGTTCTTCCATTCTTTTATTATCAACCCACCAATTTTTTTATTATTAAATCTATTTATTTATTCACTCTATAACACAATATCTGGCCTTCTTCTCTCCCAGTACCTCCTCATGAGAGCCCTCCCCCTATTCTCCTTAGCAGTGGAAGACCCCCTCTGCATTCAACCACCACACACACACACACACACACACACACAGTCACACCCACCTTACCATCACTTCACATCCCCTTACCCTCCACTGTGTACATCAAGTTCCTGCAAGACTAGGCACATCCTCTCCCACTGAGACCAGTCAAGGCTGTCTATTTTGGATCCAGAGGCAACAGATAGGCAAGAGGCTCAGGGACAGTCTCTGCTCCAGTTGTTTGGGGTACTTCCATGAAGACCAAACTGCTCATCTGCTACATATATGCAGGGTGCCTAGGTCCAGCTGTGGTGATTCTTTGGTTGGTAATTCAGTCTCTGGAAGCCCCCAAGGGTCCAGGATAGTTGACTCTGTTACTCTTCCTGTAGAGTCCCTGTCCTCTTCTTGTCCCTCAATCTTTCTTCTAATCTAAGACTCCCTGAACACCATCTACTGTTTGGCTGTGAGTCTTTGTATACCTTTCCATTGGCTGTTGTGTGGAGCCTCAGAAGACAATTATTCTAGGTTCCTGTCTGCAAGTATAATGGAATATCATTGATAGTGTTGGGGATTGCTTTTTGCCCACAGGATGGGTCTCAATTTGGGACAGTCATTGGTTGGCCATTTCCTCAGATGCTGCTCTATCTTTGTTCCTGCACATCTTGTAGGCAAGATACATTTTGGGTTGAAAGATTTGTTTGTAGGTTCCTGTCCTTATCCTTCCACTGGGAGTCCTGCCTGGCTATACGAAGTGGCCACTTGAGGATCCATATCCCCCACTGCTATGAATCTCAGCTAGACTAGCCACCTTAAACTCTCTGGGTCCTCTCCTCATCCCATGTCTCTGGCATCTCCTAGAGAATGTGCCTTCCCCCAGCCTATATACCTTCTCTTCCCTGTTCTCCCTACATATGATCGTCCCACTCTACTCCCCTCCCCATTCCTTCTTCCACCCTGTTACCTCCTTGCATCCACCTTCCATACCTATTTTGTTTCCCTTCTGAGAAAGATTCAACCACCCTCCCTTGTGCTCCCCTTGTTATTTAGTTTCTTTGGACTTGTTGATTAAAATGTGATTATCCTGTACTTTATGGCTAGTATCCACTTATATGTAAATATATACCGTGCATGTCCTTTCTGGTGTAGGTTACCTCACTCCAGATGAAATTTCTCATTTGTCTGTGAAATTCATGATGTCCTTGTTTTTAATGGCTGTGTAGTATTCCATTGTGAAAATATAACACATTTGCTGCATCTATTATTCATCTATTTTTTCCAGTTTCTGACTATTATTAATAAAGCTGCTATGAAGATATTTGATCACCTGTCCTTGTGGAATGGTAGGACACTGAGATTCCACCTTACACCCATTAGAATGGCTAAGATTACAAACTCAAAGGACAGCATATGCTGATGAGGGTGTGAAGCAAAGGGAACACTCCTCCACTTCCAGTGGGAGGCCAAACTTGTATAGCCACTTTGTAAATCAATTTGCCAGTTTCTCAGAAGACTGGAAATAATTCTACATCAAGATCCAGCAATACCACTCCTGGGAATATACCCAAAAGATGTCTACCATCCCACAAGGACACTAGCCAACCCACTTCTTTTTATTTTTTTCTAGGATATTTTCTTTATTTACATTTCAAATGTTATCCCCTCTCCTGGTTTCCCCTCTGGAAACCCTCTATCTCATCCTCTCTTCCCCTGCTTCTATGAGTGTGCTGCCCCACCCTCCCACCCACTTCTGGCATTCCCCTGCACTGGGGCATCGAGCCTTCACAGGATCAAGGGTTTCTCCTCCCATTGACTTCTGGCAAGGCCATCCTCTGCTACATATGCATCTGGAGCCATGGGTCCCTCCATGTGTATTCATTTTGTCAGTAGTTTAGTCCCTGGGAGCTCTGGAATACCCAAGATACAATTCACAGACCACATGAAGGTCCAGAAGAAAGAAGACCAAAGTGTGGATGCTTCAGTGCTTCTTAGAAGGGGGAACAAAATACTCATAGAAGGAAATATTGAGGCAAAGTGTGGAGCAGAGACTGAAGGAAAGGCCATCCAGAGACTGCCCCACCTGAGGATTCGTCCCATATATGGACACCTAACCCAAACACTATTGTGGATTCCAAGAAGCGTTTGTTAACAGGAGCCTGATATAGCTGTCTCCTGAGAGACTCTGCCAGAGCCTGACAAATACAGAGCATCAATGTAGGAGTTAGAGATAGGACTGAAGGGGTTTGCAACCCATAGGAAGAGCAACAATATCAACCAACCAGACACGCCCAGATCTGTCGACACAATTCTTAACAACACACCTAAGATCAAGACTGTCAATTATCATAGACAGTCAAGCCTATGTCTGGGAATGAATTTACCAAGTTTCCATAAGTGTAAAAATATAGAACTAGAAATCAAAGTGACACATAACAAATGCTAAAAAGGACACACATGCACACAAACACACACACACACACACACACACACACACACACAGTAATTATTAGAGGAAAAATAAGGATTCATGGAATATGCAGCGGGTACTAACATGTTTCTAGTGGCTTATTTGGGGTTTACTGAAGCTGAGTACCATGGAGTACCTAAGGAGTGTGATCTGATACTTGAAGAGAGCTTATACTCAGCTTCACAGTAAAGATGAATTGAAGGGTCATTATTCAAGGCAATGAAGACAACCTACTTTATCATTTTTCCATTGAAAGTTCTCCTATAACAATGTTGTTCAAATCAGAGTCTCTCCAATTCTGACCAAAAGTTTAAAGAGCAGGTGAGACTATCACATTGTAATTGACACTAACTTTCATTTGGGGAAAGACATACTAAACATTAAAGAATCATTATGATGAGAAAAGTTACATGATTTCAATTTATCTGAATTTGTTAACATTTTAAAACATTTTAAGTAAATAAAATTAAATCACATTCTTGTTTCCCTTTTGTACCCCAACTCCTCCCAGAGACCCCCCCTTCAATACCTACAATATCTTTTTTTGTCATATTTCTTAAAATTTATAAAATATTATAACATAAAATGAGTATTATAAAAGTTGTTTGATATAAAACAACAATCAATTTAACAGCCTTATGTAGGTGCTTGTCTACAGCAATACTGAAAATATGTGTTTTTTTCAATATAAATTTTAAATAACTCCAAACATATTAACTGTATATTTTAAAATAATACATCACTACTAGTATTTTCTTAAAGGAACACAAATATATGAAGTCTTTTTGTTTGTTTGTTTATTTTGCATTTAGTAGAGCTTAAAATCTTGGCTCTTACTGTGGTATAAGCCCAAAATAAGAACAATTT
>JADRCD010167703.1:852-12314 GCA_019843815.1 Montemys delectorum
GGGGGGGGCGGTTCAAGGGTGTCAGCCTGGGGACCTGAGGGGCAGGTTCAAGGGTGTCAGCCTGGGGACCCAAGGGGAGGGTTCAAGGGTGTCAGCCTGGGGACCCGAGGAGCGGGTTCAAGGGTGTATCTTGAGGGGTAAGTATTGTGGACTGTCCCAGGAACCTCTTAGAGTTGGAAGCTGCAAAAGGCACTTCCCTCATTCAAAACTACCACAGGAGCCCAGGAGAAAAGCTCTGATGGAGGTGGGCAATTTCTAGACTTTTTTTTTTTTTCTTTTCAGACAGACCTGAATTTCAATACAATCTTCACTTGACCTTTGGCATTTAATTTCTTGAAAAGGACAAAATGAGAGGTTGGGGGGATGACTCAGTTGCTAAAGAACTTGCCATGGAAGTATGAAGAATTGAGTTTGGGTCTCCCAACACCCACATAAAAAGCAGGGGTGGTGGCTTGGATTTGTAACCCCATGAGAGACCAAAATTTTGGGTTCAGACTCCATCTTAGAGAACCTGATCTAAGGCTGAACTCAAGTGAACTAACAGGCTAGTTCCTAGCACCAGTTTCCAGGCTACCCCCAACAAGACCCCAACATCTCCAGGTTATCCCAACAACAAATCCAGTGTCTAGCACCAGGTTCCAAGTTTCCCTCCAGGACCCCAACAAGATCTGCCACTAGTACCAGTCTCCAGGTTATTCCCCAACAAACCTGTGTCTCCAGGTTACAAGCCTGCCCCTGGCACTTCACTTCCTAACAACCACCAATCAGGAGGGAAGCAGAGATTAAGTTTATGGTTTGGCTCCCAGCACCAGCCAGTTATGTTAAAAGGCACAGTAGCCCCCGCCCCCCCCCCCAATTAGATGCTTGCCAGGCTAGAAACACTCACTCCTCTATTGTCATTTCTGATAAAACCCGGTAAGTGTTTGGACTTTTCTCCACCAAAACCGTCCTGTGGGTTGGCAGTGAGTTAAGCTTGAGCTTGCAAATAAAGACCCTAGTGTGATTCTATCAGATCGGCTCCT
This sequence comes from Montemys delectorum, assembly GCA_019843815.1. Lineage (NCBI taxonomy): Eukaryota > Metazoa > Chordata > Mammalia > Rodentia > Muridae > Montemys > Montemys delectorum. The sequence continues at coordinate 1,875 of JADRCD010167703.1, forward strand.
AATTGGTCTTTTGGGACTCACAAATGCTTCCTGGTACTGTACACTATCACTGGGGAGGCAGACACAGGCAGATCCCTAAAACTCCTTGTGGGACAGCCTAGCTGAAGCGATGTGCTCCAGGTTAAGGAAAGGACTCTGTCTTAAATAATAAGATGGAGAGAGATGGGAGAAGGCATTTGATGCCAACCTCTGGCCTCCACATGCATGAGCATACACTGCACCTGCAGTCTACGTATATACATATGTATATACATCCACACGAACATGAATGCACTCCCTCCCCCACATATTTACACACATATACACACACATAAAAAGAGCAGCATCTCAGAGATATCTCATTCTGACCTCTACGAACCATTTCTAGATCTGGAGGTAGGAGTTTTGGGAGAATGTGATCCTGTTATCTCTTACAGAACACGGGACATCACCGTAAAGAAGCAGATTTCCGATTGTCAGAAAAGGAAATGATCCCTCAGCCAGACCACTTTGCCAAATGTGGGTGGAGGGCCAGCAGCACAGACATCTCCATGAGAAGCAAAGGCAGAAGTCACCAAGGTGATGTACACATTGGTAACAGATGAACCTAGACTTAAAGATATGGGATGGGGGGGCTCCAAAGGAGGCTGATTTCCAAAGGGGCACAAATGTGCCTCAGCTGAGAAATGGTATAGCCCAGAGTTGAGGTTTATGGAATGCTTTGGGCACAATAAAAAGGGCAGCAGACTAGGTGGCTGTGGATGACGGCACAGACGACTGGTCCTGGCTGCCCCTTTGAGTCTGTTATTTCTACTGATCAGAATGGCTTGCAAGTGGGAAAAGGGTAGAACCAAGGGGAAGGACTGAGGACCAAAGCAATGACTGGTCAGTGAGAGAGGAAGTGGTTCAAGAGAGGCTGCTGCCTGGAGGTGGGGCTTAAGAGAGGCTTGAAGTTTGAAGGCACAGGCTAATAAATAATCGTGAGTTTGTCAGGCTCTCATTGACTGAGCTCGAAGCAAATCATTAAGAAGAGCTTTGCAAAGACCCCAATAATATACTTGACTTCTCAGATCTCAGACCAGCTGTTGTCAACAGTTACAAGGGAGGAAACATGAGTCATGTGACCCTGGGCATTGAGGGTTACTATGCCTCAGCCCATACAGCATTTAAACCCAAGGTTCATATATGGCAGACGAAATGTCGCTGGGGTGAAGGTAACTATTATTAAGCTTCACTTTGGAGTATTTTAGAAAAAAAATTAATTTATCGAGCCAGTATTTAGCCATTTCCATCAATATGCTATGAATACACGGATGAATTGAGGAAAGACTCCTTTGAAGAGCCCAGTTTCTAGATAGGGGAAGCTCAAGGTGATACAAGGCTTGAATGTACAGGCAAGAGGACCACAGGAGGGTTAAAGTAGCTCACCAGCCACTAGCTAGCTCCCATGGGGAAGCATGGAGATTTTAGAAATTCACTTCACACAGGGACAGGAGATGCCTTGCGAGACAGGTTCCCCCTCAAAGATGTCTCACCCACACAGTTCTGGAGAGAGACCGAATCTCCTCTAAAAGGGGGAGATCTGTTCTTGGGGCCTACAGGGAAGCATTCAGAAAGCTCTGAGGAGATGAAGACTCACCGGTGGATAAAGTGATTTTCCTCCAGGTACTGACAGCCACAGGCAATGTCCCGAGCCACATGCAGAAGATCCAACATGGCCAGGGAGGTGGGGTGGTTCTGTGGGAAGACAAGAGGCCTGCTGATGAGGGAAGATGGGAAGATGGGAAATTGCTTCTGTTTGTGAGGAGGCAGAGGCCAGTCACGCTGCTCTACCAGGAGTCTCACCCCTTTAAAAGTCATTCACTCTGCCCCAAACATGGTCATCCATCCTTATTAATAGGTCCCAGGTGAGTGGAAAGTACAGCCGGGGCTGGGGATGTCTGGGCCACAGGAATCCAGCAGGGCAGACAATTTCTTGCTCTTTAATGCATCCTAAATATTTTTACCCCAGAATTCATGTGCATGCTACAACCTGATAAGCAAACCTGGGACAAAACCAATAGAGAATAATGTTTTGAAATCTTCTATTATAATGTCTTGCAGTGGTCTGTGTATTTATTGTATTTCCCCGTGTGTGTGTGTGTGTGTGTGTGTGTGTGTCCGTGTGCGCGTGCTTGCGTGCATGCATGCAGGTGGTTGTGCATATGTGTACAGTAGAGGCCCCTGGTTGAAGTCAGGAATCACTTGCTTTCATTTTAGTCATTGAGGCAGGGTTCTCAGTTGCACCCAGAGCTTGTCAATACGGCAAGTCTCGACAGCCACTTGTTAGCTCTAGAAATCCTGTCTCGATCTTCCGTGGCTGGAATTTCGGGCAGGTTCCATGAGATGCTGTGGGGATGCAAACTCCATCCCTTATGTGGCCAGTACTTTAACCACTAGTGTTTTAACTATTGAGCCATCTCTCTGGCTTTTAATATGCCTTTAAACTTGGGGCTGGAGAGATGGTTCAGTGGTTAAGAGCACTGGCTGCTCTTCTAGAGGACCTGGGTTTGATTCTCTGCATTTATATAGCAGCTCACAATGATATGTAACTCTGGTTCCAATGCACTTGATGCCCCCTTCTGCAGGGACTGCACACGCATGGTGCACAGACATACTTGCAGGCAAAACACCCATACACATAAAAGAAAAAGAAATTTAAAGTGTTAAAAGTGTTTTTAGATGTTAATTTTCTTTAAGATCTTGGCCTAAAAATGAATTTAAAAAAAGAAAACCTCATGGGAAGTGCTGGATAATTCAGAGCACCATCCAGCTGCTCTCCACGAAGCCTTGTCCGTGTAAGGGCGTGTGTGCTACTCCATCTGTGGACACTGGCCTCTTGGCCTCATGACAGTGTCATGAAAGTGACCCTTCATCTTGATCTAAATGCCTAAATTGTTTAGATGTGTGCTACCATTCAGTGTCAGAGTCATGTCGTTGTGTTTTTGTCCTGTGTTTATTTTACCAATGTTCCCAAATAAACTTTGAGGTCTCCGGGACCTGGATTCTAGATACAGAAATCATCAGCGAAACAGAAGAAACTAGAACATTGACTGACTCTCAACCTGAGGGTTGAATGACCCTCTCACAGGGGTCACCTATCAGATATTTACATTCTTATGTATAACAGGAGCGAAATTACACCTATGAAGCTTCAATGAAAATAATTTTATGGTTCGGGGGGTCGTCACTGCAACGTGAAGGTATGTACTAAAGAGTTTGCGGGATTAGGAAGGATGAGAACTGCTAGAGGAATTCAGGCCTGGAATCCAGCAAACTTCAGACTTCCAGGCCTGGCTATCCCCACCCACACTTCAGAGCCCTTGTTTTTCCATCCCAAGTCCCTGGGCTATCTCTGTATATTCTGTAAAGATTCACTGGTATTAGTCCTGTCCACTAAAGTCACATTGCTTTCTCATAGTCAACCAAACACTATGAGTTCAGTTGCCTTGGTGGCCCTGAGTCCATGGAGGGACCCTCCAGCTGCCCCGGAAGCTGCTGCTCAAATACTTCAGCAATGAGGGAGGGGGTTCCTGGAGGGCAGTGCTCCAATATGTCAAGCTGCTCCCCTGGGCCAGCATGGCAAGAAGGACAGCTTACCTGGGATGGGCAGAGGTGGGCCAGTGAGCAGGGTGACTGCAGTGCTACCTGGCTCTGTTTTCATGGACACTTGGGTGGGTGATTAGCAAGAAAAGCTACCCAAAGGAAAGATGGTGCCAAGATTAGATTTGATGGATAGGATCCTAATTCCAAAAAAGGGGGTTCTCTCACAAGCAACCCTCAGATGGTGCTGATATCAGGTGTTGCGATCAGAACGCGCAGCAGCTCCTCACTCTGACCTTCGCCAGGGTGGTACCGTAGGGGGCAGAAGGCAGGAGGCATCACGGATCTGTTTCTCCTGGCTGCTGTGCCTTGTTCTCTGGGACAGTGATCAAACATTACCCTTTTCCTTCAAACTTAGGAGGCAGGGAAACCCCACTCCTTATGCCTCTGCCTTCTGCCCCAATGTCCTTGGGCTTTCCAAGTGACAAGTTCCCAGACGCTCCTTACAAGGAGTTCCCCTCTGCATATTCTCTCCTTTAGCCTCAAGAACTCCAGAGCCACGCCTCTTTCGAAGGATGATGGTATGTCTGTGCTTGTCTCCATGAGCTCTGCCAGCAGCTCCACTGAGACTCTCAGGGCAAGGGCAGAGAGAGGTCAGGGGCTTGGCTGGGTGGCGGTGGCAAATGAGAGAACTCAGTTTTCACCTGCACAGATGCTAAAGCCAAAGAAAGTGGGGCTGCCCCGTGTTATATGGTGCCTGACAGCCATACAGGGGTTGAAGGCTGGCCTTCATGGGTGCACCTTAATGTTCTTCATAAATTCTGTCCCTCATACAGGACACCACAGGTGTACCTCTTAATATTCTACCTCCTAAATATTCTAACATGTTATTATTATTGTACAGAAAACCAGAGCCAGAGTGCTGTTTTCGAGAAGAGATGAGTGGGCTTGGAATCTGCAGATGGAGAGCTGGTTAGTGACACGGTTGGCATGCAAAGTCCCTCTCTGAGTTGGCTGATCCAGAGTCATCAGGTCATAAAATCAGGTTATTGAATCAATTGTGTAGGGCTTGTCTCCCTAGGTGCTCCTCCACCATCCACTCTCTGTCCATTCGATCCCGACCATTCTCTTCATGACCAAATCACAGGGCTGACTCCCAGGACCCCACCAAGCACATTACTTCCCTTGCAACCCACTCCCCCTGACATGAGCCCTGGAGAGAAGACTGGCTCTCACTCACCGGGCGAGGGCGTGTCTCCCTGAGGAAGGACTTGAGGTCTCCACCAGCCATGAGCTCCAGCAGGATGAAGCGGGGCAGGGCTTGCAGACTCACCCCGATACAGCGAACAATGTTTTGGTGGTTGAATTTGCTGAGGGCAGAGGGCAAAATCAAATTTAACTGAGCCAGGTCTGAGACCATCAAGAGAAGCAGGGCACAGAGTCATGGCTTCAGGGACCATGCTATGAAGCTATATTCTATAGATAATGGGTGGTAGGGGTCTTTGGCTGAACCTAGGGTAAACCTCCCTGGGGAGATGCATAGATTGGGCAGGCTGGGCAGGAGTTGAATTAGCAGGAAAGAATTCTGTTGGAGTCAGACTTTGAGTGACAAAGTACATGTACTTTGCATGTGTGACTGATTGTGTACCTGCATGTGTGTGCATGTGTGTGCGTGTGTGCGTGTGTGTGTATATATATTTCTATGTGTACATGTGTTTGTGCATGTATGCATGTGTTTTTAGTGTTTGTGTGTGTGAGCACTGCTGCATGAATTTTTTTTTTTTTTTGAGGCAGGGTTTCTCTGTATAGCCATGGCTGTCCTGGAACTCACTCTGTAGACCAGGCTGGCCTTGAACTCAAAAATCCACCTGCCTCTGCCTCCCAAGCGCTGGGATTAAAGGCGTGCACCACCACACCTGGCACTGCTACCTGAATTTATACTTGAGCTCTCTAAGGAAGGTCTCAGGCAGAAGTTGAAGGACTGGCTTCTGAGAGGGACAGTGGGTGACCTGGGTGGTGACAGTCTGTGAAAGAGCATCAGGAGGAGAGATGGCCCTCCTGTCTCTGCAATCTCCTGTGTACTCCACATGGGCCAGGACACAAGGTCCTGAATTATTTGGATTATCTTATCATTTTAGATATGTAGAACTGTGGGGCTAGGAAACCCCAGATGGGTGCACACACACACACACACACACACACACACACACACACACATATACACTCTGAGTTGAGAGACTGGTGATTATATGCTGAAATATATCTGTTTATTACTACATAATAGGAATATTACATAATTAAGCTCTCCTACGTAGCTTTATACTTTTGAGATTTTTTAGGTTTTAATATTCTTACATTACATATAAAACCAGGAAATAAGTATTGTTTTTAAAAGCAAAGTGCTATCCTGACTGTGTATCTTCCTCATGTTCCAGAGCCTATAAACGTATCACTCAGACAGCTTTGGCTGTATTTTCTTGCTGCTTCAACCTGCACCACTCTTGGCCACCTCCTTAGGTCAGGATGCCTGGAGGCATCTTAGTGCCAGAGACAGCTCTGAGCTTCCTTCGGGTCACAAGGACAACTATCTACCTCCTCCCTCAGGAGACCTGAGTGGCCGCCCTCAGGAGGCTTCCGGTTTCAATCCAGGCCTGACTCCCCTGTTAGGGTGCAGCCTTGGTCATTGTAGACATGGGGTATGGTGGTCTGGTATCTTTCATTGGTTCCCTTCTTCTATGTCCAGGGCCTCAGTTCTGAAAGAGTCACTTAGGGGGATGGGGTGGGTTGTATCATCTAATGTCAGAAGGGAGTTTGCTTTCCTAAGTCATTGGGAACCAATGGCTGACGCTGGGACTTGGCTGTAGGCAGGGAGCTATCAATAATTAGGCCACTCAAATACTTCCTGAGAAAATCATTGGGGGTTGTTCCACTTCAGGGGTCCTTCTGCTTGTTGTGTGGGTGGGGGAATATTGGGACTAACACATCTTGTTTCCTCTAGAGATACCTATCCATTAGATCTTCATATGCTTTGAGGGGTGGGGGGAGAGGCTGGGCCTCTGTGCCTTTACCTGATGATGAGAGCTTCCATGAGGAAGTCCAGCTCATCTTGTTCTGAACACACTTCCGGCAGCGTCTGGAAGGGAGGGTTGGAGGAGAAGGTAGCCGTGAGTTGTGGGCTGTAGCCTACAGGGACCTCAGGCTAAGGCTAGGCGGAAGGTGGAGCCACCCCTCACCTTTACAGCCACTTGTAGAGGGCTTGGGTCATTGGGCATTCCAGATACCTGGCCTTCATACACCTCCCCAAATGCGCCATGGCCTAGGCCCCTGTACCAAGAAGACAAGATAAGTCACAGTTAAGTGAGCCACAGGCAGCTGGGGACCTGGAGATCAGTGTCACATTCAGTGTACACACAAGAGGAAGGGTGACCACCTAGGGGTTACACCTTCAGCTTGGCTTCCCTATGTTACCCTGGGCCTCTGTTTCTTTTCTTTTCTTTTCTCTTCTTTTCTTTTTTAAAATGAACATTATTTTATTTTTAAACTGAAAATGAATATATTTTCATACAATGAATATATGACTGTGATTTTTCCTCCCCCCAACTCTACCCAGTTCATTCTCACCTATCCCCCACCTAAATCCACATCCTTCATTTGTCTCTCTCATTAAAAAAACAAACAAGAATCTAAAATAATAAAGAGTAAGACAGCAAACAAATAAGCCAGCCAGAATAGAACAAAACAAACAGAAAAAAGAAAAAAACAAAAGAAACACATAAAGACTCAGAGATACACACATTCATACAAACAGAAACCCATAAAACAAAACTAGAAACCATAATACACAAGCAAAAGACCTGTAAGGTAACAAGAGCAGGAGGAAGAGGGGGAGGGGAGGGGCAGGAGGAGGAGGGGGAGGGGGAGGAGGAAGCAGCAGCACAGGCAAAGCAATATGAGTTAGAAAACCTCCAACAATACCATTTTGTGTTGGCCACCTATGCTGGGCATGGAGCCCGCCCTTAAGTGTGTTGGTATAGCCACTGAGAATGTTAAAGGAACTAATGTTTTCTCTGTGAGGGGGCCTCCATTTCTTTATCTGAACTCTGGTGAGAACAGGCCTGCTAAGGCTTGAGGTTCACATGCTGAATGAAAAGCAATCCTGACAGTGAGGTGTTGAGTGTGGAAAATTAGTGTTGTAACAGGAAGTGATTCAGATGAGGCAAGGTCATTAGGATGGAGCATCCCATGGGCAGGTCCTGGTGGCTTCGGATGCCTAGCTCTGTCTTTGCAGGCAAGAAGGTCATTACCAAATCTAGTCATAGACCTTGGATCCTAACTCTGAGACCAAGAGAACCTCTCTTCTTTGTAACTACCTATTCTGTGGTATTGTGTTACAGCACACATAAAATAGATCAAATACAGGTCTAACCAGGGATTCATGAAGATAGTCAAATGTTTATTCATTCAATGAAGATTTAGTGAGTCCTTGGTATCTGCTAGGGACAAAGGTGAGGGATGACTCGTGTCTAAAAGAGGGTGGCACTTCTGGGGACAGGGACAAATGATTGACAGATCCTTGTTGTAGGGTGTTGTAGTGGATGATAAAGGAAATCGTGGATGCTTTGGATGCTCAGAGATCAGAGTTGGGACCAGGGATCTTGTGAACAGAGTGCGTGATGGACTTTGAGAACTTGATATATACTTTTCATTTCACAAATTGCATGAACACACAGGGTGTTGAAATAAGCAAACATTCCCATGAGCCTCTGAACATTAACCCTTGACTCCCTGAGAGGCCAGGGGGTACCCAAGGGTGGCTGTTCAGGCTCCTTGTGGCTAGAGGAGGCCATGGCACAGAGAAACCATCCAGCTCCAGGACAGCGGCAGGAAGCTCACCGGATGAGGGTGATGTTTTTCCGTGGCACCTCCTTCAGGTCACTGATGGATGAAGTCTTGCCAGCAAAGCAGTAATTGGGGTTGTAGTCGGTCATGATGGTCGAGGTCCGTAGCTTGCTCAGCTTGTACTCGGGGCTCTGCAGCTCCATCTGCATAGCTTGCAACTCCTGGTGCTTCCGGCGGTACACTGAAGACAGATAAGTGTCCTCTGTGAGGGGTCCTAGGCCAGGTGAAGCTCAGCTGAAGCTCAGCAGAGGCCACCTCCTCCAGCCCTTGGACTTTCAACTTTCCTATCACTGTTAACAACACTAAGGAAGTGATTAAGCTTATCAAAGTATTCCTTCACCGTGGAAAACATGTGTGAAACGTAAATCTCCTAACTGGTATGTAATTGATTGGGTCATTCAAGGAGTGGGACTTTGTTTCTATTGCTGTGGTAAGACAGCCTGACAAAAGCAGTTTAGGGGAGAAAGGGTCAACTTTGGCTCACAAGTCCACTGTATAGTCTGTCCTTGCGGGGGAAGTCAAGGCAGCGAGAACCTGAAGTGATTTGGTCACATCTAGTCAAGAGCAGAGAAGAAAGGCATGCCTGGACTCAGCTCACGTCCTCCCCTTTAAAAGACAGCCCAGTAACTAAACCTGGGGGATGGGGGTGCTGTCTCTTTTGGGGTGGGTCAGCTCATGTCAGTTAACCCAATAAGAAAATCCCCCACAGACATGTCTACAGGTCACCTAAATTAGACAAATTGTCATTGAGACAATCTTCTCAGGTGGTTCTAGACTGGGTCAAATTGAAAATGAAAACTAGCCTCACAAACACGCCAGAGTTTTATTAGGGAGATGGCTGAGATCCATTAGACATGAAGGAACAATAGGGAGCGGTTAGAGGTCACACAGCAGAAAGATGTCTTAGTGAGGTTCTTGGGGTCATTTTGGGACCCAGGATGGCCATCAGAGGTATCTCAGGTCTCCTATGAATGAGTCTGCCTGCATGTTTCTGGGACATTCCCTCCACCTGGCTTCCTGTCTCTGCTTATCTATCAGAGCATCTTGTAGACACATGGTCCATACTGAGCCTTTGTGCCATGAGATGGGTTCACCTTGGTCAGATGGAAGGGTCTCAGAAACCAGTTTTAAATCTCTGGTTGAGTGGGAGTGTTCCTGGCTAGTATGGTTTGAGCGACATATACACAGGGAGTGGCCTCAGGCATGACAGGGTTCCCTCAAGCACAGAGGAGCTAACAGTGAATATGGGGGTGCAGGGAGAGCGTTTTCAATTGTGTTGGGCACTGAAGGGTAACCATCTCTGTGAGAAGCCAGGAGGCCATGCAGAGTCAAAGATCAGCATCTCTCTCTCTCTGAAACTGCTGATTCTCTGGTGGGTAGAGGGTTGATGGTTCTGTTTTCACTTGATCTGATAGCCCTCCCAAGTCTGGGACCTATCAGGGCTGATACCTTGGTGACCATATATATTCCGAGACCCTAGAGCTGTGGGATGCTTCCACAGGGCTTTGCCCCTTTGGAAGCCCTGCTGCTCTGGCAGCATACTCACCAATCATGATGCCAGAGAATGCCAGAACGAGGGCAGCCACCAGGGCAGAGGTCACAACGGAGAGGATCAATGAGAGCGGCAGGTGGGGTTCCGGGGTGGGTGACACTGGAAGACAGGTCCGGATGGGGCACTGACCACCATGCTGATTCTCCTCTGAGCAGGTCCCAAGTCAGAAATACCCTCCCCAGCTGGAAAAGCCACCTGCTGTTTCCAGTCTCTGGAGATCTTGTCACACCTCCCTTTTCAGGGGACCATGGGCCCTAAGCAGGCTCATCCTGGTCTCACAGGCTCCCAGAAGTAGCTTTGGGGTAGAGGGAAAATTCAACAGGGATGAATATCAATCTTGGGTGTTGGTCCCAAAAATCAGCTGCACAAGGGTGGGATACGGACAGAAGGGAAAACAGAAGTGGACACGGAAGAGACTTGGGAACCTT